>JBBPBX010076927.1:0-16992 GCA_038048925.1 Garcialebias charrua
TCGCTTTGTCCAATTATTGGCAATAATTTGGAAAAATCCATAAACAGATCGCACCTTTATTTAGGTCGCATCTATTATGCATCACCGCTACGCGACGCGTCAGCGCCTCATTTGCCCTGCTGAAAATGGCAGCCACCAGAAGCGAGCACGGAAGGACTTTACAAGATTAACACGGTAAAAACAATTATTTGTTTGCTGAAAATTATAGCAAAGATGTGTCTTAGCTGAACTTTTCCTTAATAAATGAACGCAATTGTCAAATCAACTGGATTAAAAAAAGTAGTTTCGCCATGTGCACGTGCGCGGGTGGGACGGCTTTATTTCTTTAAAATTTAGCTAAATAAACGCTTTAAAAAATATATTTATTAGTTGACATTATAGCACAACGCTTCCTGAGCTTAACCGTTCCTTAAGAAATTTGCAAAATGGTGGCGACACACCCGTGTATTTGAGATTTAAACGTGGTTTTAGGGATTAAAAGATCATTCTATTTTTTGTTAATTTCGTGGCCGAATAGAATATATGTACGTAAAGTATTAAATAAATCCTTTGATTTTTGTAATTTCATCCTTTTAGGATCATTTTTGTTACTTTTCAGTTGGCAGTGTAGTGCAAATATTGATAACGCTGCCGGCTATATATAAATATATATATATATATAATATATAAATATATAAATAGCGGATTAGATTAGCTTCCCCTAATTTTCATAAGACATTTGTGCTTTTGAAATTGTGGACCTAAAAAAATTAATAAGCGTTTTAGAAATTGTGGAACTAATTTTTTAATTAGCAGTGCCCAGCTTTGCAGATGAGGACGCTCCAGTCCTGGTGGGAGAAGCCTGGGAGGACCTTGCCAGCCTGGAGTATTTTATTTTAGGTTAATAAAATTTGTTTTAATTCTTTTTCTGTCCATTGTCCACTTTGTATGTTTATGCCTTTACGGGTCGTAACATATAAAATGGAGGCTCGTCTGGGATTTGAATGAACGAGCCTGGTTAGTTTAGGTTGTTGTCTGGGATATGTGTTTGTACAAACGGTAGTAGTAAGCTGCGTGTTGGTGGTGGTCTGTTTTTGAACACACATCATTTAAGCTTGGGTGCTTAAATATTTAATGGGGGGCTCGTTGCTGAGCTAGTTTAGTTAAAACACAGTGTTTGTGACAGGCAGTTTCACATATAGCCTTGAGCTATGTTTTGTGTATTCTGTATGGTGCACAGCTGATACACCGATGGTGTTTGGTTGGTTGGACAGTTCTGCTGTTCACATTTATTGGGGGGCTTGTGTAGTGATATAGGGTGATATTGGACATCATTGTTACAGATGTCGAGAGCCCCTCATCAGACAAACGGGGGATAAACTCAAACGACAGTGACCTATCGCAGACTGACAAATCAGACACACCTGCAACTGCGCTGATGTTTGGAACACACCTAAATTACACAGAAAGAGGTAAACGTAAGAAGAAATGTTGGTCGAAACCTAAAAGGTTCCTATGTACCGTCTACTCTCAGCTGCGCAAACAGCTTAAACTAAAAAAGGGCATCCTAACGTGCCCATGGACGGACGTCCTCACCTGTGCTCGTGGTCCCCCATAACCACAAGGGGGTGATGTTTGGTCATGCCCATGTTCAAGACAAAGATTTAAATGACTCCACAAACGACAAAGATCTCGCAAACTCACAGACTTCATGGGAAAATAGGGTCGTCCAAGCTAAAATTAGTAAATAAACTAATCTGGTTCAAACTACAGCATTTTCCGCCTTATAAGTCGCATTATGCAACTCGATCTTAGAAACGCTAAGTCTAAAACCCACAACAAAAAAACTAACCTTAACAACTGTTTAAATCCACGAAATTTAATTTGACATTGGTTATAAAGTTGAGACCGGTTTTTCTTGTGTGTAGCACGTTGGAATCTGACGACAGAGTGTGTCAAAGCAGTGAAACGTTGTTTCCTTGTCGTTTAGTCATTACTGTTGTCATTATTTGAGACATTGTTTTGGTTCTGAACACTCCCAGCCAAAAAAGATTTTGTATTAACATTGGTTAATGAATAATATGGATTTAACTATGCCAACATGTAGTTTGTTTTGTTAAATCTCGATCGTTGAAGAGCCATTTAAGATTAATGTTACCTTAGGTACTATAAACTACTTCCGGTTCTTGGCGAAGCAGGTCGCTTCTCTTTCTGCTCCTCTCCTGCCCTAAAGTTTTCCTCCTCCCTGCTTTTGCATTTTTGTCTCGTCTGCAACTCTTCAGCGTTCACTCGAAGCAATTTGGAAATGGCTTTAATTGCGTGGACTGTCTCCTCTATCGATAATTTTTTTTCCACTAAGCGCTCCAGACCAGGAGAAATGGTGTGCCCCCTCGACACGCATGCGGTTGGCTACATTATGGACTCGTGGGGTGAGTGGAAGTTAATGTATCTGATCGTTCTTTCAGTCGAGGACGTGGAAGATCTGTGGATAATTGGAATTATGGTAGTAGGTGCTCTGCTTTTTGACTTAGGCGGAGGGTTCTGCTATTGGAAGCTGAGGAAGACTACCGCGGCGATCAACGCGCTGGCGAAACTTCCTGCTCAACAAGATTCTTTGATCCGGGCTGTGACCTCAATGAACCAGCTGTTGTTCGAGCTGAATCGCACGATGGGAACAGTGGTGGACAGCCGCGGACCTGCAGTGCGGTTTGGGACTCGTTTACAGCCGACCGGGCTACATCAGGGGGCAGACGGGGACCTGTAGCTCAGATTGAATGAAACCTCACATGATTCGGCGATTTGGACCCAGACGGCACCTGGACTCAAGGCTGCAGTCGGAGTACACTGTAGCCTGCCCTGAAAAATAAATAATGCAACTAATCTAATCGGGACACAAGCAACCTTGAAAAAAGGCTGACTGCAAACCTCTCCTGGAGTCTGAAGCTGTTGGAAAACTGTCGCCCCCCCCCCAGAGGTCTCTGTGTGCATTCAGATGGAGCCGGCTGAGCCCATCTGCAGACTGTGCTTATCTGAAATGATTGCTCACAGACTTATCTCCCTGCTACGCCACCAAAATGCAACATGTCTTTTGTCTTTATCTGTGCTGAGCTGGTAGAGTTTTTTTGACTTTATCATAGAATGTCCTAAGACAAAATGTGATAGATTCTTTTTTGAATACCAATGATTATCCCACTGTAACGTTCCTTTTTTTCCATATCTGATTGTCTGGCGGCGCGATTTAATTATTGCTGCGGCTTTCCGTGCGTACGTCCCTCTTAGGATGGTGCGCGCGCCATAGTGACGTGCGGTCAGGGGATGCAAGTGAGGCCGTGCCTCCCCTGTCATCATGGAAAAAAAGAAAAAAATGTAATTATTGTATTTATCCTTTGATTTGTATTATAAACTTATTTTACTTAACACTAAACCAGTTTTAAGTTATTTTTTAATCAAAATCACCAATTTTTTCTTATTTTTCTTTAAATACTGTAACGTGTTTTTTTTTTTTTTGCTGAGCGATCATAAACGTTTGTGAAGTTGCCGATCGAGGCGCGCCTCGCGGCTCCTCGCGGCTCCTGTAGCAGAACAGGAGGAGGAGGAGGAGGGCTATGGGCCCACTGGGTTTCTGCAGCACCTGCTCCGCGCCGCTGCAGGAGGAAACGTGACAGATTGGATATTAGCTATAATTTTACAATGGAGGTTCATAAACAGTGAGAGATTAATGTAAATCTCCTGCACAGCTTCTCAGGTTTTTGGTCCAGAAAGATCTCATTCCAACTGTTCCTGAAGCGACAAAGTTGCTTCAGCTAGTGCTCACTGTTCCAGCTACCACAGCATCGGTGGAGCGGTCATTCTCAGCGCTGAAAAGAATAAAAACATGCAGTCGAAACAGGACTGATCAAGGAAGGCTTTCTTCTCTTTCACTGATCTCCATCGAAGCAGAGAGACTTTTAAAACTGAAAGCCAAGAAGGAAGACTTCTACAAAAAAGTCATTGACGCCTTTGTTCAGAAGGAGCGGCGCATGGACTTCATTTATAAGTAAAGGTAAGACTAAAATATTTTTTTTCTCCAAATTAAATGTGCTTTTTTTGTGTGCTACAGTTTGTATTAGGTCAGAGAATCTTTATTGTCATTGGCACAACATGTGGTACATGTGATGATGAAACGAGATAATATACACAGGGTCCCAGTTACATCCAACAATAAAATGTAAAAGAAGAACAGTAATTGTTACGACCGGTGAGGATCAAAACACATTTAAAGGACGTAGGACACAAGAAAAAGGTTTAACAGAATTTTATTTACTAAACTAAAGACTTTGGCAGCAGTGGAACCACCACCGGGTTTTCCTGGCATCCCACGTCACACTACAAAAAAAAGAAAGTTCAACAGAGAGATGGGTTGGGGGAAAAAGCGGCCAAAATCAAAATAAGGCTGCCCAACAGAGCCAACTCCTATAGAGCCGTTGAACCCTGTTGGACAGCGGGCTAACTGCACCAAAACTCTAGGCCTAATAGAAGGAACTAAAGCGAAAACAGGACTACCGCTTTACCCCAACCAGAAAGTTATAAAAGTAAATGTATGCTAAGAAAAAAGAGAGAAGAGACAAAAACAAGGAACTTGAGCCCACACAGATGTCTCCAGAAGACAGCTCTCCTGAGCCCAGTCTCAGAACCCTCAACAGCTCAGGCCCCTTCCCTAGGTAGAGCCCACGTTTCTCTAAACGAGAGAACCAGAGCTCCTTAGAGCTCCAACCAACACTCTCAAGAGATGAGAGCACCAACGACCTCTCTAACGAGAGAACCAGAGCTCCTTAGAGCTCCAACCAACACTCTCAAAAGATGAGAGCACCAACGACCTCTCTAATACGAAAGAGATCACTACAACCAGGGAGGGTGGAGGAAACTCCCAGTTCTACAAACATCTGTAGGTTCACCTGATGAATGTTCAAACAACAATAAGTACACAGCAGGTTTAATTTACCAACCTGTACTCTCAAATGTCCTCTAACAATCCAAAACCTCCACATGAAAGCTCAGCACACTGTGGTCAGGGTGGGTGAAGGACACTCTTGAACACACACATATATGCAGCCTGCAGCTGCCTTCAATAAACTTGGTTTACCTTCCAAAAAGGCTCTCAAGTTGCTCCAACAAGCTCCTGCTTGCATCCACCAACCTCAGTTGGCCATCACATAACCTCCACACTGTTCAGGCTTTTGCCCTCAGCTTATAAAAGGGAGAGAGCCAGCAGGTGTTTGCAGCTCAGCCAATCAAGCCTGATCAGCTGAGTAAAAAAAAAGTGCAGCAGGAGGCTGCAAACTGCAGGTGACCTAAACTGAGGTTTAATTTTTTAATTTTTTATTTAATCCCTTCAGGATACATAACAGTAATAACATCTAAGATATGAACTAAGAAAAACATCAACTAACAAAACACTAAGCACTAATATCATAGAAAAAAAACACTCCAAACAGCAGCACGAACATGAGTCTGTATGAGCAGATGGGCACGAATGAACACAGCAACAGGAAACAGATCAGCAACAACATGATGTGATTTTTCACAGTGATTATTCTGGTTAGATATTCATGAGTCTAACAGCCTCGGGGTAGAAGCTGTTCCTCAGTCTAGTGGTTCTACACTTGATGCTCCTCAACCTCCGTCCTGAGGGGAGTGGGGCAAAGAGTGTGTGTGCTGGGTGAGTGGGGTATTTCATGATGCAGGTGGCCCTCTTCCTGCATCTGGAGGTGTAGATGTCTGTGATAGTGGGGAGACTGACTCCAACATCTTCTGTGCAGCCTCCATGCCACACGTTGATGCTGGAGCACAGGATGCTCTCCACTGCACACCTGTAGAAGGAGGTGAGGACTGAGCTTCTCAGACCAGCTCGTCTCAGCTGTCTGAGAAAGTAGAGTCTCTGATGACCTTTGTTGATCAGGCTGGTGGTGTTGTTGCTCCAGCTGATGTAGTCATTCATTGTGTACTGTGCACCCAAGTAGTTGTAGATGGAGATGACTTCCACCGCAGATCCTCTTATGTTCAGTGGGGTGTGGGTTTGTGTTGTTGTTTGTTGTTAGCTGGACTCACCATTGTTTGTTTGTATGTGTAAAGATTGCTGATATGAAATTTTAAACACAACCCGTTAACTGCTTCCAATCAAATGGTGAATATACTACTCTGTAGGGTTCATGTATATAAGATCTGACTGTGATGAAATCAGTGTGCCTCACCAGCCATGAACCTCACCGCACGTCACTGGCGCTCCAATAGCACTGTTTTGTACCTCGGTGCAAATGCCAATAAAGATATATTCTATTCTATTCTATAATCTACACTGATCTCACAAATTTCCAAATGTAGCTTATTTGTACAATTCTGTTTGAGAGATTACCTAAATTTAAAAAAAATTAAGTCTCGCCGTAGACTCCAAATTTTTAAAAGGAAAACCAAAAACCTATGTCGTTCGTCTAATAGGACAACAGACATTTAGACCAAACTATATTTTCTTTTCTATTTTAGTTTAACTTAAACTAAGTAATGAATTGAGGAATAGTTTGGAAGAAGAGGCCTTCGTTACAGAAGACCTCCTGAACCTTCTATAGGTATAGATCCCTATATCTAATTTTTCAGCATTAATCCACCTCTTAATTGGTAATTGTAGCTGATCTAAACCATGATAGCTTACATACCAGGTGCATATAGGTAAGGCTAATGTAAAATCCCAATCATAAGCCAACCTAAAAACCACATAATTGCATGACACATAGAACCAGATTGGCACAGACTGGAAACCAACCAGCCTACAACTTTCGATGTGGGTACCTGCAACTCCAACATTGGGTCTTCAACCTTCATCGAAGGGTCTCCTCCTCTGCGTCAATCGAGAGATCCACTCTACATGCTGATTAAAACCATTGTTGCTGATGAAATCAACAACTCTAATCGTTGTGGAATTACCACTGTGGAATTACCGCTGTGGATTATAAGACTTTGTGTTCCAAGGGATTACAGAGTCAGTTTTCCAAAGGATTAAAAGCTTTCCGCTATGGGATTACCTACAAACAGTATGGAGTTTCCAAAAACTTCATGGGATTATAATTTTTGATTCTTTCCACTTGCCGGATTACATCAAGCTCAGAGACATTTGGTGGTATCCTTTCGTGTTGGAACTCATCCCCATGGACAGGCGACGACTCCCAAAAGGGGGGACTGTAGTGATAAAGGGTGATATAGACCCTCATCTCTGACCTGGATTTATACCTTTTCACATCTCTCTGAAACTTTTAGTGTTACACTTTTCTTGAGGCTCTCAAAGAGACAAGTGGACACAATTTTATTACATTTATTTTGAATTTGAGAATGTAGTCTCTCACAAAGACACTATTACTACTCTTTTAATTGTTCATTCATTCATTCAACCTTTTTTTATACAGGCTAGCCTCGTTGAGTCACGGGGACTCATTTACAAGAGGGACCTGTCTCACTCACACCAAACAACCATCCACTCTCACACTCACACCTAGGGTCAATTTAGAGTCACCAATCAGCCTAACAAGCATGTTTTTTGGTCTGTGGGAGGAAACCGGAGTACCCGGAGGAAACCCACGCATGCACGGGGAGAACATGCAAACTCCACCCAGAAAGGCCCCGGACCGGGATTTGAACCGGCAACCTTCTCGCTGAGAGGCAGCAGCTCTACCAGTTGTGCCACCGTGCTGCCCAAAATTGTGTTCTAATACAAATGTATTCTGAAGTATCACTTGTGTTTATTTCATATGAGCAGTATATTCTTAATATGTGAATGATCAATAATATGCTGATGTTTTTCCCCTGTCTGAGTTAAGAACTATGTCAAAGTTGAATTATATGTCAGAATGATCTTCTAGTCTTGGTTTAAATTGTTTTGAGACAGTGAATCAAGTCGTAGACGGAAGTTCTAGACACTGTCTCCTGTCTTCCCAAAACATTTTTCTCTGTTTTTCTAAACAGACATTGACTTCCTAAGTCTCATTTTCTTTTCATCTCTCCTGGCCCACAACCAATCACAAAACTGTGTTTATAATCTCAACACTTTAGAAAAAGCGTTTTGCTTCCGGAACGCTTCAGAGTTTGGCAGAGTTTTGAACGGACAGCAAGAACTATCATGTCCTTTCTCTCATGGCTAGATAAACTGAGTCATTAAGTCAAAGACTGGTTCATCAGCCAAGAATTTATGGATGCCTCCATAAATTCAAGACAGCTAAAAAGCTCCAAGTTCTTAACGAATTTCCTTTGAGAAACGTCTTGTCTTGAAGTCAACCAGGAGCTGCCACTATTTCTGATGATCCACGCAAACCACAGGAGATGTTGAAAGTAAATGTACTAGCTCGGGCGCACCGGACCTGCAAGGACTCTGTGCGTCTGAAAGGCTGGTGTCTCCTCTTACCAGGCTGTCGTCTTAAATGTAATGAGTCAGCTGTTTACAAACGTACCTGGGATTCAGCAGAAGTCTGATGGAAAGTGTCATTTCTGGTAACATCCATCCAACCATCCATTTTCTTCCACTTATCCGGGGTCGGGTCGCGGGGCTACCAGCCTAAGTAGGGAGGCCCAGACTTCCCTCTCCCCAGCCACTTGGAGCAGCTCCTCTGGGGGAATCCCAAGGCGTTCCCAGGCCAGCCGAGAAACATAGTCCCTCCAGCGTGTCCTGGGTCTTCCTCTGGGTCTCCTCCCGGTGGGACATGCCCGGAACACCTCACCAGGGAGGCGTCCAGGAGGCATCCTAACCAGATGCCCGAGCCACCTCAACTGGCTCCTCTCGATGTGGAGAAGCAGCGGCTCTACTCCGAGTCCCTCCCGGATGACTGAGCTTCTCACCCTATCTCTAAGGGAGAGTCCAGACACCCTGCGGAGAAAACTCATTTCAGCCGCTTGTATCCGAGATCTCGTTCTTTCGGTCACAACCCAAAGCTCATGACCATAGATGAGGGTGGGAACGTAGATCGATCGGTAAATTGAGAGCTTTGCCTTTTGACTCAGCTCTCTCTTCACCACGACAGACCGGTACAGCGCCCGCTTCACTGCGGACGCTGCACCTATCCGCCTATCGATCTCACGCTCCAGTTTTCCCTCATTCGTGAACAAGACCCCGAGATACTTAAACTCCTCCACTTGGGGCAGGACCTCCTCCCCGACCCAGAGAAGGCATTCTGGTAACATACTCAAGACAATTAATTTCCTTTAAACTATTTCTTCCTCTTCTCCTATTTCCTCCTTTCCCATATCATTTTAAGTTGGTAACTACATTAAGCTAGAACCTTCAGATAAAAAAGTAATATGCCAACTCATTATTTATGTCTGTTGTGTACAATTAAATGTGCTAATGCGTTTAATTTGTAAGAAATTGAAATCAATCAATCAAGTGTACATTGGAGTTAATTTTAGTTGATTTATTTTAAATAAAAGGTAGTGTCTCTGGCATACCGACTAAAATCAATGTTTCATTGTCACTTTGTGGGTCTATGTTTTACCATCCATCAGTGGTGGGCAACGCTAATTAAAAAATTAGTTCCACAATTTCTAAAACGCTTATTAATTTTTTTAGGTCCACAATTTCAAAAGCACAAATGTCTTATGAAAATTAGGGGAAGCTAATCTAATCCGCTATTTATATATTTATATATTATATATATATATATTTATATATACAGCCGGCAGCTTTATGCAATATTTGCACTACACTGCCAACTGAAAAGTAACAAAAATGATCCTAAAAGGATGAAATTACAAAAATCAAAGGATTTATTTAATACTTTACGTACATATATTCTATTCGGCCACGAAATTAACAAAAAATAGAATGATCTTTTAATCCCTAAAACCACTTTTAAATCTCAAATACACGGGTGTGTCGCCACCGCATTTATACATAAAAGTAACCCAAATACATAAAAATAACGACTCGCCGTCGAATGGTCGACACAAAACACACAATAAAATCCTCCGGCCACGTTAATTTGGCTTGAAACAGCGGGGTTCTCTGCGGATTTATCCATTAGTAACCCAGCACAACCAACCAGCTGGACACAGAGTTAGCGTCTATAGGTAGTCAACAGATTTAATGAAAAGTAACTAAAATACATAAAAATAACGACTCACCGTCGAATGGTCGACACAAAACACACAATAAAATCCTCCGGCCACGTTAATTTGGCTTGAAACAGCGGGGTTCTCTGCGGATTTATCCATTAGTAACCCAGCAACCAACCAGCTAGCCACAGAGTTAGCGTCTATAGGTAGTCAACAGATTTAATGAAAAGTAACTAAAATACATAAAAATAACGACTCACCGTCGAATGGTCGACACCAGAGCCATATAAAGTGAGAGTTGCGACACTCCCATAGAGTTCCATTGTAAGAATGGAATGCGGAAGTCACGTGGGTCATGGAGGGGGCGATTTGTTCCATGGCTCTGGGTACCAGTCTGAAGCTGCCTGCAGTAGCGCTCCGTCGCCGCCAGAGGGCGCAGCTCCACAAGGTTTCCATAGCCGTTGTTTGGAACGATTGACCGCCTCTCGGCGACATCAAAGAGTGTCGGAACTCTCTCTATATATGGCTCTGGTCGACACAAAACACTCAATAAAATCCTCCGGCCACGTTAATTTGGCTTGAAACAGCGGGGTTCTCTGCGGATTTATCTAAGTACCCAGCAGCACAAACAGCTAGCCACAGAATTAGCCCCTGAGTTCACCTCTGACCCGGAAGATGTCAAGATGGAATAGTCCATTTTTAGTAGGGGGATAAAGAAATCGACCGTTTTTTTTATTGCGTATTTAATGATCGTTTTCATCGTAACTATAATTATTTTTATGTTAAATGTACATTAACAAGCAGGATCAATGTTAGGGATGTAGGTGACTGGCCGGGGCGCGGCGGGGCCGGGGCCCCATGCTGATTGGGATCCCCAGGCAACGGCATCATTTGCTACATGGTAGATCCGAGTCTGTTCTCCGCTCTGCTCCCTCCCCCCTCCAACCCTCCTCCTCTCTGCTCTTTACGGTGGGGAAAAAGGTAAAACAAGTTGTAAATAAGTTTATTGGTTTTTACTGATAGATAATTAGTTATTAGCGGTACTGCATTTTAAATAAAAATAGCACAAATCCGCTTATGAATTATAAAAGTTAGTCAAACCACAAAAACGCTGACAAAAAGTTTAGGTCCACTGTAAGCGGATTAGCGCTTTAGCGCACTCTAGCGTTCATATGCCCACCACTGCCATCCATTATAAAAGATCACAGAAGTATTATAAGTAAGTAAGTAAGTAAACTTTATTTATATAGCACCTTTCACAGATATAAAATCACAAAGTGCTTTACAAAAGAAATACACATAATAAAATCATACTAAAATTATACACTCTTAAAACATGCTATACAAAAAGGTTACACATGATAAACTCTAAAATCGATAAGTACAATTAACCATAAGCCTGTTTGAAAAGATAAGTCTTAAGACTTCTTTTAAATGCATCAGTCGACTCGGAGCCGCGCATTGTTAGAGGGAGAGCGTTCCAGAGCCTCGGTGCCACCACCTGAAATGCTCTATCACCACGGGTTTTAAAATGGGTTCTAGGGACCGACAGCAGTAGCTGATTAGAAGACCTCAGAGTTCTAGACTGACAGAGTGGCTTCAAAAGATTGAAAACATATTTGGGAGTCTCACCATGGAGTGCTTTAAAAGTTAAAACCAAAATTTTAAAATGAACCCTAAAATAAATCGGAAGCCAGTGGAGAGAGTACAGAACAGGAGTAATATGATCCGTTCTGCGGGTTCCAGTCAAAAGTCTGGCTGCAGCGTTCTGAACAGACTGAAGAGAAGCCATGGTGGATTTACTTATCCCTACTAAAAGGCCGTTACAATAATCCAACCGAGAAGAAATAAAAGCATGGACAACCATTTCTAATTCTGTCTTAGATAAAATAGCTCGCAACTTTGAAATGTTCCTTAAATGATAAAAACAGTTGCGAACTAACAGTTTACAATGACTGTCCATTGACAGAGAGCTGTCAAAGAGAACACCCAGATATCTAAGGTTGTTTTTGTTCGAAGGATTTAAGAACCCAAGATGCTTCCTTATTTCCATGATTTTATCATCTGGAGCAACGATAAGTGTTTCAGTCTTAGCAGCATTTAACTGCAAGTGGTTGTCATTAAGCCAAAGACGCTATAGTAACGTCTCATACCATGTCTATGCAGACAATATTCAAATCTACTGTTCTTTTTGATTGTCTGAATTTTACAAATTGACTGAACTCAGTAACTGCCTAGAAGAGGAAACCTGAGGGAGATTGGAGACTGTAAAGTTGTGGCAGGGGAGAGCGTGGCCAGACAGCATCGGATGGTTGTGTGTAGAATGACTGTTGTTGCGAAGAAGAGAAAAAGAGTAAAATCAGAGAAGAAGACCAAATGGTGGAAGCTAAAGAAGGAAGAATGTTGTGAGAAATTCAGAGACGAGCTGTTAAAGGCTCTGGGTGGTAAGAAAGAGCTTCCAAGTGACTGGGCTACTACAGCAACAGTAATTAGAGAGACAGGTAGGAAGGTACTTGGTGTGTCATCTGGACAGAGAATGGATGATAAGGAAACCTGGTGGTGGAATAGTGAAGTGCAGGACGCCATTCAAAGAAAGAGATTAGCCAAGAAGAAATATGACAGTGAGAGGACTGAAGAGAGGAGACATGAATATAAGGAGATGGGACGTAGAGCAAAGAAGGAAGTAGCTAAGGCAAAGCAGAGGGCGTACAATGAGTTGTATGGGAGACTGGACACCAAAGAGGGCGAGAAGGACTTGTACCGATTGGCAAGACAGAGGGATCAGGCTGGAAAGGATGTGCAGCAGGTTAGGCTTATTAAAGATGGGAATGGGAATGTTCTAACAAGTGAGGAGAGTGTGATGGGTAGATGGAAGGATTACTTTGAGGAGCTAATGAATGAAGAGAATGAAAGAGAAAGAAGAGTGGAGGTCATACAGACTGTGGACATGGAAGTGGGAAAGATTAGTGAGGTTGAAGTCCGGAAAGCTCTGAAAAGAATGAAGAAGGGGAAGGCAGTAGGACCTGATGACATACCAGTGGAGGTTTGGAAATGTCTTGGAGAGATGGCAGTGAGGTTTTTGACTCAAATATTTAATGGAATATTTGAGGGTGAGAAAATGCCTGAAGAATGGAGAAGAAGTGTGCTGGTTCCCATTTTTAAGAACAAGGGTGATGTACAGAGTTGTAGCAACTACAGGGGAATTAAGTTGATGAGTCACACGATGAAGATCTGGGAGAGAATTGTGGAAGGAAGGCTTAGACAAGAGGTGACTATCTGTGAGCAGCAGTATGGTTTCATGCCAAGAAAGAGCACCACAGATGCCATCTTTGCTTTGAGGATGTTGATAGAGAAGTACAGAGAGGGTCAGAAAGAACTCCATTGTGTGTTTGTGGATTTAGAAAAAGCATATGACAGGGTGCCAAGAGAGGAGGTGTGGTATTGCATGAGGAAATCTGGAGTGGCAGAAAAGTATGTTAGACTGGTACAGGACATGTATGAGGACAGCAGGACAGTGGTGAGATGTGCTGTAGGAGTGACAGATAGCTTCAAGGTGGAGGTGGGATTGCATCAAGGATCGGCTCTGAGCCCCTTCTTGTTTGCTCTGGTGATGGACCGACTAACAGATGAGGTCAGGCAGGAATCCCCATGGACTATGATGTTTGCAGATGACATTGTGATATGTGGTGAGAACAGGGAACAGGTGGAAGAGAACTTGGAGAGGTGGAGGTATTCACTTGAAAGAAGAGGAATGAAAGTCAGCCGTAGTAAGACAGAGTACATGTGTGTGAATGAGAGGGAGGCTGGTGGAACAGTGAGACTACAAGGAGCAGAGGTCACAAAGGTGCAGAACTTCAAGTACTTGGGGTCCACTGTCCAGGAAAATGGGGAATGTGGTAAAGAGGTGAAGAAGAGAGTCCAGGCAGGATGGAGTGGATGGAGAAAAGTTTCAGGAGTGATTTGTGACAAAAAGGTGTCAGCAAAGGTCAAAGGAAAAGTTTACAAGACAGTGGTGAGACCAGCTATGTTGTATGGTCTGGAGACAGTGTCATTGACAAAAAGACAGGAGAAAGAACTGGAAGTAGCAGAAATGAAGATGCTGAGGTTCTCCTTAGGAGTGACAAGGATGGATAAGATCAGGAATGAGATCATCAGAGGTACAGCACATGTTGAACAACTGGGAGATAAAGTTAGGGAGGCCAGACTGAGATGGTTTGGACATGTCCAGAGGAGGGACAGTGGGTATATTGGTAGAAGGATGTTAGAAATGCAGCTGCCAGGAAAAAGACACAGAGGAAGGCCAAAGAGGAGATATATGGATGCAGTTAGAGAGGACATGAAGGTAGTTGGAGTGAGGACAGAGGATGCAGAGGACAGAGTGAGGTGGAGGAGGATGACTCGCTGTGGCGACCCCTGAAAAGGGAAAAGCCGAAAGAAGAAGAAGAAGAAGATACTGTGTTTGTGTGTATATATCCATCCATCCATCTTCTTCCGCTTATCCGGGGTCGGGTCGCGGGGGTAGCAGCCTAAGTAGGGAGGCCCAGACTTCCCTCTCCCCAGCCACTTGGAGCAGCTCCTCCGGGGGAATCCCAAGGCGTTCCCAGGCCAGCCGAGAAACATAGTCCCTCCAGCGTGTCCTGGGTCTTCCTCTGGGTCTCCTCCCGGTGGGACATGCCCGGAACACCTCACCAGGGAGGCGTCCAGGAGGCATCCTAACCAGATGCCCGAGCCACCTCAACTGGCTCCTCTCGATGTGGAGAAGCAGCGGCTCTACTCCGAGTCCCTCCCGGATGACTGAGCTTCTCACCCTATCTCTAATGCCCCTTTTCCACTTGGTGGCCCGGCTCGGATGTGACGTCATATTTGCGTGCCAAGCGCGCGTTGGAGAGCATTTCCACCTCACAGATGCGCGGCGCCGCGCCAAGATTCCGGACTCATCTCAGAGCAGGTCCGAGGCCGGCTGGCCCCGAACCGTGAGGAGGAGGCTGGACTGAGTTTGAGGAAGTGGCTGCCGTGAGGGAGCAAACACCGAAGGACTTTACAAGATTAACATGGTAAAAACAATTATTTGTATTAAAAATTACAGCACACATGTGAACTATTCCTTAATAATTCCACGTTGTTGTCAAAACGGCAGGATTTAAAAAAGTAGTTTCGCCACGTGCACGCGCGCGCCCGCGCGCGCACGTGAGCCGTCTTTATTTCTATAATGTAGCTAAATAAACGCTTTAAAAAATATAGTTCATAGCTGACGTTATATCAAGAGGGTGCTTGAGCTTAACAGTTCCTTAATAATTTCACGTTGTGGTCAAATCAGCTGGTTTTAACAAAGTAGGTCGACACGTGCACATCACATGCATGCGCGGGTGGGGTCGATCGGCGTTCTTTGTTTTAAATGTAGCTAAATAAAAGCTTAAAAAATATATTTCATAGCTGCTTTATACCACGAGGGTTCCTCAGGTTAACAAGTCCTTAATAATGTCACGTTGTGGTCAAATCTGCTGGATTTAAATTGATTTGTTTTGACTAATTCCAAACCTATCACATGTGCTTCGAAAATAAATTATTAAAAAATCGAATTTTAATTCAAATAACTCCAACAGCTTACAGTATGCACATAAACATGTAGTGATTACACTCTGTTGGTTTGAAAAATATCTGTTTTGTGGTTTCTGAGATATAAGATATAATGTGTTAAATACTAGTAGAAAAAAAAACAAGCCAGGTCGACACACTTATGTCTATTAAAAATCGAATTTTAATTCAAATAACTCCAACAGCTTACAGTGTGTATATAAACATGTAGTGATTACACTGTGTTGGTTTGAAAAATATCTGCTTTGTGGTTTCTGAGATATTTGATATATGTATATATATCTTACATATATCTTATAAAAGATATCTACATATAAAACAGTTTCTAGACTGAATTACCGGTAACCATGTTTTTCTTTTTTTTTACAGTTAAGACGAAGAAGTCAACACCAGAATTTATCAACTTGTGTCTTCTGGAGGAAGCACATGAGACAACAGGAAAAAAATCATTTAGGTGGATGCAGTATTTATTTTTGTGCTTTTTTCACTTCTTAGTTTTCATAATAAACATTTTATTTCTTAAGTGGTGTCATTGAACAATAATTTCCTAAACATATTTTACAATGTTAAGTGTGTACAGTATAGTGTTTGTTTAAAAACATACTGGAAGTTAAGAATATTACACAATATTATTGTGGGCGACCGTGGTGTAGTGGTAATGGCAGTCGACCCCTGATCGGAAGGTTGGAGGTTCGAATCCCGCATCCGCCCACCATGTGTTGTGTGTCCCTGGGCAAGACACTTAACCCCGAGTTGCTCCCGGTAGGTCTGGATGGCGCCTTGCAAGGCAGGCTACCACTACCGGTGTATGAATGTCTGAATGAATGGGTGGATGGCTGGTATTGTAAAGCGCTTTGGGGCTCCTCACAGGGGGCTGGAAAGCGCTATATAAATAAGCTCCATTTACCATTCAATATTTTCCATTTGCATTTGACCTTTAAAGAATCATAAGAAAAAGATTATTAGATTTGAACAGCCATCCATCCATCCATCCATCCATCCTTCCTGTTGTCGTGTCATGAGTAGTGCAGCAGCTTTTGCCAGGATGCACAGATGTCAACATGAACCCATCCATCCATCCATCCATCCTGATGTCGGGTTGTGGGTGCAGCAGCTTTTCCAAGGATGCACAGACGTCGCCATCAACCCCGATGAAGCTGTTCTTGGATGCCCAAACGAGTTTCCTGATCAACAAACATTTAATTATTAATACTTTGTTTTTACGTTTAAAGAAACATGCTTTTAATGTTTATGGGACAGTTTAAACCAAATTATCCATTTGCATTTGACTTTGAATTAGCCCTGACAAAATATTACCGTTTAAATTTAATGAAATACAAACATTTAATA
>JBBPBX010076928.1:0-16991 GCA_038048925.1 Garcialebias charrua
TACATATATATATACGTATATATATAATACATATAAATATACATAATAATAATAATAATAATAATGAATTCAATTTATAACGCACTTTTCATTAATGAAAATCTCAAAGTGCTACAAGGAGCAACAGAATTAAATGTCAATAAAACAAATAATAAAACAATTAAAATCAATAACAATATCAGCTAAGATCAAAAGTAGAATCATGAGGAGGTAGAGTATGCTTGGTCGAAAAGAAAGGTCTTCAAGTCGCTCTTAAAGTCAACCACAGACTGTGGGGCTCTTAGACAGTCAGGAAGAGAGTTCCACAGGCGGGGGGCAGCCACACTGAAAGCCCGGTCTCCCATGGTCCTTAATTTGGTTCTCGGAATGTGAAGGAGATTGCTGTTCTGTGACCGCAGCGAGCGGGTGGATGAGTATGGAATAAGAATATCCTTCAGATAATCTGGTGAAGTTCCGTGTAAGCATTGATGTGTAATGAGAGCAGTTTTGTACTGAATTCTGTAGGCGACAGGAAGCCAATGAAGGTTATGGAGAATGGGCGTAATATGTTCAAATTTACGAACTCTCAACAAGATCCTTGCTGCACTGTTTTGAATATATTGAAGTTTCTGAAGGTTTTTGCCAGGGATTCCAATAAACAGGGAGTTGCAGTAGTCGAGCCTGGAGGAGACAAAAGCATGGACGAGCTTCTCAGCATCGGAAAAAGTTAGGGATGGGCGAAGTCTGGAGATGTTTCGAAGATGGAAGAAGCAAGTTTTAAACAGATGCTTAATGTGATTTTCAAATGTAAGATTGGAGTCCATTTTTATTCCAAGATTAGTAACAGAGGTGGAGAGGGGGATGTCTTGTCCAGAAAAGGAAAGTGTTGTTATAGGAGATGTTTGTACCTGGTGAGGGGTGCCAATCAGTATGGCCTCAGTCTTGGAGCAGTTTAATTGAAGAAAGTTCTGATTCATCCATGCCCTAATTGCCTCCAGGCAGGCAGAGAGGGCAGTGAGTGAAGATGGAGATGACAAGGTGGAAGATGAGGATGCTCCAGTCCTGATGTAAAGCTGTGTATCGTCGGCATAACAGTGAAAAGAAATGTTGAACTGATTAATAATTTGACCTAAAGGCAGCATGTAAAGGGAAAACAGCAGGGGCCCCAGAACTGACCCCTGAGGGACACCACAGGAGACACAACTGTCTGGGACGTGGCGTTGCCAAGACTAACACATTCCAGCCTATTGGAGAGGAAAGATTTGAACCAGTCCAGGACTGTGTCGCAGAGACCGACCTCCACATGAAGACGGTGGAGGAGGATACTATGGTCCACAGTGTCGAAGGCTGCAGTGAGGTCAAGGAGGACAAGGATGGAGGGAGAGCCAGTGTCAGCAGCCAAGAGGACATCATTGGTAACCCTCAGCAATGCAGTCTCTGTACTGTGAGCTGCCCTGAATCCAGACTGGAACTTCTCATACAGAGAGTGTTGTTGTAGGTGATCCTGCAGCTGAGCAGCAACAGCTTTTTCCAGCACTTTAGACAGAAAAGGGAGGTGTGAAATTGGGCGGTAATTAGAAAAAATGTCGGGATCCAAATTAGATTTTTTCAGAAGAGGCCTAATGATGGCGGTTTTTAGAGGCAGTGGAACATGACCAGATTGTAGAGACTGATTTATTATTTGAGTGATAAGTGGGCCTATTGCAGAATGATTGGTTTTTATGAGAGACGAGGGGAAAGGATCCAGGGCACAGGATGAAGGCTTCATTTTCTTGATGATGGCCTCCACCTCACTCTGAACAACTTCGTCAAAGCTGTTTAGGGTCCCAGAATGCAGACGGGTGGGTGGCACACTGAGAACGGGGAGGTTGTGGAGCTGAGATCTGATAGTGTCAACTTTGGTTTTAAAAGATGAAAGAAACAGGTCACATTTTTGAGCAGAGTCCTCAAGAGTTTGCTTAATGGGATTAAGCAGACGAGTGATTGTGGAGAAGAGCTGTTTAGAGTTTCCAGGGCAGGTGTTGATGATGTTAGAATAATATTTGGAGCGTGCTTCTTTAAGAGAATAGGCGTATGCTTTCTGATGTTCTTTATATGCCTGCTTATGCACAGACAGACCAGATGATTTTACACGTCTCTCAATAGCACGGCCAGTTGCCTTCATCTTGCGCAGCTCATCAGTGTACCAAGGGGCTGAACGCGAGAAAGACACCAGTCTTGTCTTCAAGGGGGCGTGTAGGTCCAGGAGCTCCCGAAGAGATTGGTTGTAGTAATCCACAGAGTCATCTGCAGATGAATGATTGACAGCGGTCAGGGTGTGAAGATCGGCAGACAGAACATCAAGGGAAATGTTTTTAAGGTCACGGAACTGGATGGGTCGTTTTGGGTTTGAAGCAGGCGAAGATGAAGGCACTTCCAGGGAGATGACCCTGTGATCTGAGACACCCAGGTCATATACAGATAAGTTATTGATGAGTACAGTGTCTGTAATCACCAAATCCAGAGTATGCCCCCTGCTGTGCGTAGGGGCGTCAACATGTTGAGTGAGATTAAGAGAGTCCAGAAGAGACTTAAAATCTGTTGCCAGAGGTGAAGAAGAATTGTCCACGTGGATATTTAAGTCGCCAAGAAAAATAGTCTTCACAGGGGAGGTGCAGAAAAAAGTGAGGAGGTCATGCATCTCTGAGTTAAATGAAACATGTGGTTTGGGAGGTCTATAAATTAATATAACATTCATCAGGAGTGGGGCTTTGAAGCTGAAAGCCAGACATTCAAAAGAGGAAAAGTCCTGAGAAGACAGATGAGACAATTTTAAATTACTGCGGTAGATTACAGCCAGACCACCACCGCGGCCAGTGCTGCGGGCTCTCTGCAGATAACTGTATCCAGAAGGACACGCCTCATTCAGAGAACTGAACACATTTGGTTGGTGCCACGTCTCTGTAAGACACATGAGGTCCAAGTTCTTCTCCAGAATGTGATCATGAATTAAACATGACTTGTTGGATAGTGACTGCACATTGAAAAGTTCTAATTTAATACCAGTTGGTGTTGAAGCCTTTTGAACCGGTTTCAGCAGACTGAAGTCCACTCCACGTTTTCCTTGCCACTTTGAGCTCTAGCTACTTCATCCAAGATGAAGGATGTATCGCTCTGTGAGTCGAGGAGGGCATATACTAAAACTTCTCTGTCTGGGTGGGTTTTTGACGAAACCCAGACAGGTACCGTAAAAATCGGTCTATAACACACAGTTTTTTTGCTAATTTGAATGTCCTGCGTGTTATATGCCGAAACGTGTTATTTATGGATTTTTTCCCATATTTTTTAGACCCATTTTTGGCTCTGATATCGCAGTTTTTCATTTTGGGCAAAAAATGGTGCAGTACCACTTTTGTCCGCTAGGGGGACACTTCCAGACCGTTTCTAGCTCATGTGTCCGAAAAAAGCCTCCTCTGGTTGGACTGACTCTGTCGCTGCCCGCCTCCTGCTCTGGATGTAGCTTCTACAGCTGTGAGGTTAGCTGTATTTTTTTTTGCAAGATAACTCATAAACCACATCGCGGATTTTCTCGAAACTTACAGAGCGTAATTATTTGGTGGTCATTTACTCACTGTTTAGCTGCAGAAGTTATTTAGAGCTATAAAAAAAATCGCTCTTTTAGCTGTTAGCACTTAGCTAACGTGAACAGATACCTACTGTTTAGATAAACAGCTCTTCAACCACTCAGATATTTTTTAGGCTTACAGAGTGTAATTATATGTGTTTAATTTACAAGCTGTGACCTGTATAAGACATTTGAGATCAAATTCGATTTATTTATAATTTATTTTAGTAGCGCACGAGACGTATTTTGGAAGACGTAAAACCGAAACAATTTAAATCTAGCAGATTAGACCATTTCGTGAATTGATTAAGGAACCGTTAAGCTCAGGAACCCTTGTGCTATAATGTCAGCTAAGAAATATATTTTTTCTCGCAAAGAAATAATTGTTTTTACCGTGTTTTCTTGTGAAGTCCTTCGGTGCTCGCTCGCTTCTGTGGCCGCCATTTTAAGCAGGGCAAATGAGGCGCTGACGCGTCGCGGTGACGCATAATAGATGCGTGTTATATCCCGAAGAGTGTTATTTACGGATTTTTCCAATTTATTGGCAATAATTGGACAAAGCGTGTTATACACAGGAGCATGTAATAATCAGACGAATACGGTATAATAGAAGATGTCAGTGTACTTGAGATTGCTTGAGTTACTCTATTAGAGATCGCTGGTTTAGTTTCTTCTTTAGTGTCTGCTTCGTCCTCATCTTGGGTGTTGTCATTTGTTGCAAGGATTACTCTTTTTCATTCAGTTAGCTTGTCGTCATGTAAACATGTAGGATGTCTCCTTTGACATTTTTCACATGTGTTCCTGTTGTCATACATTTTTGAATGATGTCCTCTTTAAATATCCAAAACAAAGCCTTTCTGTTTGTGCAAACTTGATCCGGTCTTGGACAGGGTTTTCTATGAATTTGAAACATTGATCGAGTGTGTGACCAATTTCCTTTGCAGAAAAGACAGGTTACAGTAGAGGTGGGCGATATGGCTCAAAAATTATATTGTGATATTTCAGAGCATTATCACGATAACGATAAATTTCGTGATATAACCAAAAAAAAAAAAACAGAAATCAAATTTATTAGACAAAATTAATTTAACATGTTGCTTTGCAGTATTATAAAATTTAAAAAAACAAGGGTTAATTTTACTGAAATTACTTTATTTAGTAAAGTATTCAGTCTCCAAGTCCATCCATCCATTTTTGTCCGTTTATCCGGGGTCGGGTTGCTGGGGTAGCAACCGAATTAAGGAGGCCCAGACTTCCCTCTCCCCAGCCACTTGGAGCAGCTCCTCTGGGGGAATCCCAAGGCGTTCCCAGGCCAGCCGAGAAACATAGTCCCTCCAGTGTGTCCTGGGTCTTCCTCTGGGTCTCCTCCCGGTGGGACATGCCCGGAACACCTCACCAGGGAGGCGTCCAGGAGGCATCCTAACCAGATGCCCGAGCCACCTCAACTGGCTCCTCTCGATGTGGAGAAGCAGCGGCTCTACTCCGAGTCCCTCCCGGATGACTGAGCTTCTCACCCTATCTCTAAGGGAGAGTCCAGACACCCTGCGGAGAAAACTCATTTCAGCCGCTTGTATCCGAGATCTCGTTCTTTCGGTCACAACCCAAAGCTCATACGTGCGTCTGCTCTTTGTGGACTTCACATCTGCCTTCAACACCATGATCCCCCAAACTCTGATAGACAAACTATCTACACTTGGACTAAGCCCCTCTATTTGTAACTGGGTACTAGACTTCTTAACAGACAGACCACAGTCCGTGAAGATCCACAACTTCTCCTCCTCCACCATAACCCTCAGCACTGGCTCTCCTCAGGGATGTGTGCTGAGCCCCCTTCTGTTCACTCTGCTCACATATGATTGTACAGCCACACTTCCAGGCTGTCATATTGTTAAGTTTGCAGATGATACAGCGGTGGTGGGATGCATTACAAACAATGATGAGTCCAGCTACAGACAGGAGGTGGAACACCTGGAGAGCTGGTGCAAAGAGAACAATCTTCACATGAATGTGAAGAAGACAAAGGAGATGATTGTGGACTTCAGAAGGAACAAACACACCCATGCCCCACTGAAAATAGGTGGGTCTGCAGTGGAAGTGGTCTCCAGCTACAAATACTTGGGTGTACACATGAATGATAACCTCAGCTGGAGCAACAACACCACCAGCCTGATCAAGAAAGGTCATCAGAGACTCTACTTCCTCAGACGGCTGAGACGAGCTGGTCTGAGCAGCCCAGTCCTCACCTCCTTCTACAGGTGTGCAGTGGAGAGCATCCTGTGCTCCAGCATCAACGTGTGGCATGGAGGCTGCACAGTTGAAGAGAGGAAAGCTCTGCAGAGAGTGGTGAAGGCTGCACAGAAGTCTGTTGGAGTCAGTCTCCCCACCATCACAGACATTTACACCTCCAGATGCAGGAAAAGAGCCACCTGCATCATGAAAGACCTCACTCATCCAGCACACTCACTCTTTGCCCCACTCCCCTCAGGACGGAGGTTGAGGAGCATCAAGTGTAGAACCACTAGACTGAGGAACAGCTTCTACCCTGAGGCTGTTAGACTCATGAATAAATAAAAATAAAATAAAAAATAAACACTGCAAAATATCACATCATACTGATGCTGATCTGTTTTCTTGTTGCTGTATTCATCTGTGTTCATCTGTGACCATCTGCTCATACAAACTCATGTTCGTGCTGCTGTTTATTCCCACTATATTAAGCTTAGTGTATTACTAGTTGATGCTTTTCTTAGTTAGTTCTAGATGTTATTACTGTTTTTCTCTTTCATTTGTTGTTGGATGTAACTGGGACCTCGTGTACATAATCTCGTTTTCATCTCATGTACCACATGCGGTGCAAATGACAATAAAGACTCTCTCTCTCTGACTCTCTCATGACCATAGATGAGGGTGGGAACGTAGATCGATCGGTAAATTGAGAGCTTTGCCTTTCGACTCAGCTCTCTCTTCACCACGACAGACCGGTACAGCGCCCGCTTCACTGCGGATGCTGCACCTATCCGCCTATCGATCTCACGCTCCAGTTTTCCCTCATTCGTGAACAAGACCCCGAGATACTTAAACTCCTCCACTTGGGGCAGGACCTCCTCCCCGACCCGGAGAGGGCATGCTACCCTTTTCCGGCTCAAGACCATGGCCTCGGATTTGGAGGAACTGATCCTCATCCCGGCCGCATCACACTCGGCTGCAAACCGCTCCAGCGAAAGCTGTAGATCACGATCTGAT
Source organism: Garcialebias charrua (assembly GCA_038048925.1). Classification (NCBI taxonomy): domain Eukaryota; kingdom Metazoa; phylum Chordata; class Actinopteri; order Cyprinodontiformes; family Rivulidae; genus Garcialebias; species Garcialebias charrua. The sequence goes on from JBBPBX010076928.1 coordinate 6,827, forward strand.
GAAGCCAATAGGACCACATCATCTGCAAAAAACAGAGAAGCGATTCTAAGGCCACCAAAACGGATCCTCTCAACACCTTGGCTACGCCTAGAAATTCTGTCCATAAAAGTTATGAACAGAATCGGTGACAAAGGGCAACCTTGGCGGAGTCCAACTCTCACTGGAAACGAGCCTGACTTACTGCCGGCAATGCGGACCAAGCTCTGACACCGGTCGTACAGGGACCTAACAGCCCATATCAATGGGCCTGGTACCCCATACTCCTGGAGTACCCCCCACAGAACCCCCCGAGGTACGCGGTCGAATGCCTTATCCAAGTCCATAAAGCACATGTAAACTGATTAGGAAAACTCCCACGCGCCCTCCAGGACCCTGCTGAGGGTGTAGAGCTGGTCCAATGTTCCACGACCAGCACGAAAACCACATTGCTCCTCCTGAATCCGAGGTTCGACTATCCGACGGACCCTCCTCTCCAGAACCCCTGAATAGACCTTACCAGGGAGGCTTAAGAGTGTGATCCCCCTATAGTTGGAACACACCCTACAGTCCCCCTTTTTGAATAGGGGAACCACCACCCCAGTCTGCCAATCCAAGGGAACTGCCCCCAATGTCCACGCGATATTGCAGAGTCGCGTAAGCCAACACAACCCCACAACATCCAGAGCCCTAAGGAACTCAGGGCGAATCTCATCCACCCCCGGAGCCCTGCCACCGCGAGCTTTTTAACCACCTCGGTGACCTCAGCACCAGAGATTGGAGAGCCCGACCCAAAGTCCCCAGGCTCCGCTTCCTCAGTGGAAGACGTGCCAGTAGGATTGAGGAGGTCTTCGAAGTACTCCGCCCACCGACTCACAACATCCCGAGTTGAGGTCAACAGCACGCCATCCCCACCATAAATGGTGTTGGTCGCGTACCGCTTTCCCCCCCTGAGACGCCGGATGGTGGACCAGAATCGCCTCGAAGCCGTACGGAAGTCATTCTCCATGGCCTCTCCGAACTCCTCCCACGCCAGAGTTTCTGCCTCAGCAACCACCCGAGCCACATGCCGCTTGGACTGTCCGTACCTATCTGCTGCTTCCGGGGTCCCACAGGCCAAAAAGGCCCAATAGGACTCCTTCTTCAGCATGACAGCATCCCTCACCGCCGGTGTCCACCACCGGGTTCGAGGGTTGCCACCACGACAGGCACCAACAACCTTGCGGCCACAACTCTGATAAGCTGCCTCGACAATAGAGGCGCGGAACATGGCCCACTCGGACTCAATGTCCCCCGCCTCCCTCGGAACGTGTTCAAAGCTCTCCCGGAGGTGGGAGTTAAAGCTCCGTCTTACGGGAGACTCTGCCAGACGTTCCCAGCAGACCCTCACAATACGTTTGGGTCTGCCAGGTCTGACCGGCATCCTCCCCCACCATCGGAGCCAACTCACCACCAGGTAGTGGTCAGTTGACAGCTCCGCCCCTCTCTTCACCCGAGTGTCCAGGACATGCGGCCGCAGATCAGATGAGACGACAACAAAGTCGATCATCGAACTGCGACCTAGGGTGTCCTGGTGCCAAGAGCACATATGTACACCCTTATGCCTGAACATGGTGTTCGTTATGGACAATCCATGACGAGCACAGAAGTCCAACAACAAAACACCACTCGGGTTCAGATCAGGGGGGCCGTTCCTCCCAACCACACCCCTCCAGGTCTCACTGTCATTGCCCACGTGAGCGTTGAAGTCCCCCAGCAGAACAAGGGAGTCCCCAGGAGGCGCACTCTCCAATACCCCCTCCAAGGACTCCAAAAAGGGTGGGTAATCTGCGCTGCCGTTTGGCGCATAGGCACAAACAACAGTCAGAGCCCGTCCCCCCACACGTAGGCGAAGGGAGGCTACCCTCTCGTTCACCGGGGTGAACCCCAACGTACAGGCACCAAGATGGGGGGCAACAAGTATGCCCACTCCTGCTCGGCGCCTCTCACCAGGGGCAACTCCAGAGTGGAAGAGTGTCCAACCCCTCTCAAGGAAACTGGTTCCAGAGCCAGAGCCATGTGTTGAGGTGAGTCCGACTATTTCTAGCCGGAACCTCTCAACCTCACACACTAGCTCAGGCTCCTTCCCCACCAGAGAGGTGACATTCCATGTCCCAATGGCCAGCTTCTGTAGCCGAGGATCAGACGCCAGGGTCCCCGCCCTCGGCCACCACCCATCCCACATTACACCCCACCCCTTTGGCCCCTCACATAGGTGGTGAGCCCATGGGAAGGGGGACCCACTTCTCTTCGGGCTGTGCCAGGCCGAGCTCCATGGGTGAAAGCCCGGCCACCAGGCGCTCGCCAACGTGTCCCACCTCCGGGCCTAGCTCCAGAATGGGGCCCCGGTGACTCGCGTCCGGGCGAGGGAACATTTTGTCCATTTATTTTTCTCATCATAAAGGGTCTTTGGGCTGCACTTTGTCTGGTCCCTCACCTAGGACCTGTCTGCCTTTAGTGACCCAACTAGGGGCATGAAGCCCCTGACAGCATAGCTCTTAGGATCATTGGGACACTCAAACCCCTCCACCACGGTAAGGTGGCAGCCCAGGGAGGGGCTCAGTCTCCAAGTATAAAAAAAAGATCTGTTATTTAGATTGAAAAAGTCTGCACAAAATATATAGATCAACAAAATCCACCACAAAAACTAAAGTGCAGGTGTAGTTTCCTAAAACAACTAAATCACTCTCCAGAACATTCCACAATCCAACTCCCTGAATTGAGGTAGACCGTCCCTTCAAGCAGTGATCAGCTGACCCTGAAGCTTGTTGGTGTTTCAGCTTCATCTATTCATGCAGGAATGATTCATTTCTCTGACTGATCTGTCTTTATCACCTACCTCTTGGTCCTTGGAGTGCCGCGCGTGTTTGTACCAACAGTTTTTAGAGCGAGGGACCAGCCCGTAGCGGCTGCTCAGAGGGGGGGGAGGGGGAGACATTTGATCCTCTTTTCCTGCAGTTTAGAGCAAGGGGACAAGCTGAAATGCGTGTTGTTTGTTTTTAGCATTTTAGCTAGCTAGTATTGCACGAAGACTGGTGGAGGGGAGGTGAGCAGTTTAGTTTGTTCGTTTGAATCACTCTGTTGTTAAGGGGGCGGGGCGCCCTTATGTATTACGTCATGAAATTAGCATATCATGATATACATTTTTTGTCCGGGCAAGCTTTTTATACCGGTAAAACTGGGAACGATATGATATGGCCCAGCTCTAGGTTACAGTATATGTGTGGCTTGAGTTTGTTGTTAATGTTTTTGCTTGAATGACTTGGCTTCCTGAGTGTTTGGGTTTACTCATTTCCAAACCTTTTAGAGCTTGTACTGAGGCTATGGGATCACAAGCTATGTCAGCTTCAATGGATATAAAATCAACAAACATGTGAAAGGATGGGTACCTTTCATCGCCAGCCCTTCTTGTTATTTCCGTAGCTGTCCGGCTCCATCTTGCGGTCAGCCATTATGGAAGTTTTAGCAAAAGTTTCTGAATTTCCATACAGTCATTGAGAACCTCCAATGCTGTGTGACATTGCAGCTTCACAAGTCTTAAGGAAGTCAGCAAACTCGCTCAACTCACTTCCATCCTTGGAGTTTATTTTAGGCCAATTGTTAAGTTTGTCTCTGAAACATTTTCCTATGGTGAATGGACTTCCAAAATGCTTTTCTAGCACCTTCCAAGCTGAATCATATGCTTCGTCTGTGCCCACCAGGAGAAGGTCTTCAACTGCTCTCTTTGCCGGTCCACCGAGGTACCTTTTGAGATAATAAAGTTTCTCGTTCTTTGGAATGTTTTTTCTTTCTATCAGGATTTCAAATGACAACTGCCAGTCTTTAAACTTTAAAGGGTCGCCAGTGAACAATGCAGGTTCTGGAGTTGGAAGGCGATTAGCATTTATTTCTTATGCTAGTATGCTAACTAGCTCGTAATTTAGCTGTTGCTGAATTGCAACAGATGAGACTTGTGTGGCTGGAGGGATGAATGGTTAGCTTGACGCTTGGAGTGTTTGGTTTGTGGTGGCCTCAGATTGTTCACCAGGATCTGGTTGAGCTTGGTTTAAGACCGTAGGAATGTGTAGCACAGGCTCAAAGGGAGCTTGTGTGATTTGTGGGATGAATGGTAGGCATGATGCTTTGAGTGTTTGGCTTGTGGTGACCTTAGGTTGGTCTCTAGGATTTGGTTGAGATTGTTTTACGATCACAGGAATGTGTGGTATAGATTTAAGGCTCGTAGCATTGTGGGCTTGGGTCAAACTTGAAGCTTGAAAGCGAACGTGTGTTACGATAGGGATTGCTTGAATTCCACTTTCTGTTTTAATATGCTGGTGAAAGATTTTTTAATACTGCGTAGTAAACTCTGACCTGTTTTAATACTCCATAGTAAACTCTGACCTTCAGAAATTCTTTCACCTTCATCATAAACTTTTGCTCTAGCTTTTGCTGCATTCAGTTTTTTAACTTCTTCCAAGCGTGCAATCTTTCTGCGCTGCTCTTCCATTAGTTGCTTTTCTTCAAGATTCTGCTGGTCGATTACTCGCTGTCTTTCGAGATTCTGCGGGTCAATTACTTGCTATCTTTCGAGCTCGGCTTGCTTTTCTTCGAGATTCTGCTGGCCGATTACTCGCTGTCTTTCGAGCTTCTGACGTTCTAACCGTTGTAGTTCAGCTGTTTCCCTTTCTTGCTCCTCCATTACTGCTAATACTTCTTTAGATGCAGCTACCTCTGCCTCTGCTTCCAGTCTCTTGCTTAGTTGTGAGCATGATTGGAATGAACTACCTTTAGACCTTTGTGATCTTGACCTTGACGTAGTGCTTTCAGATCCTAAGCATAACCCTACATCTGGCCACGGATCTTCTTCACTTTCTACAAAGTCTCCCTGTAGTTGTTTTTCAGCTCCTTTGACAATTTATGTAGAAAGTGAAGTACTGTAGATGCATCAACTTTACGCCTTGTGTCTGCATCAGGAGGTTGTATTTGACGTATTTGTTCATAGATGGTTTGTACGTTTGTGCAGGTGACGTTTAGGTCTTTAATCAGCTCCTTTAATTCATTGTCAGAAGCTTTCCTTCTTAGTGTTGCTTTGCTCAGTTTTGCGTCACATTTCCATCTTTCAAAGGCGACTACATATCTGTTTTGAAGGCTCCTGAGTTTCTCCTCTTGAAGCTCTTTGCCTCCTTCTGTTAATGTTCTTACCCTTTCACTTCTACGAACAGTCTGTGTTTCTGGGATTTGCTCATGAACATTTTCTTCTACTTCAGTATATAATAATATAGGCAAAGAGGTCAGTTTGCTGACTTACCTATATTTTAGATGTAAATTGAGCAGGGTTTGACTGACACAAATTATCATCATAATTCACGGGTTATCATCTTTTTCAGATCATTAATAATTATTCTGTGACTCAGTGATGAGATGTAACTGACAGGAAACGTTATTATGTTTGACCTACCAAAGGTAGAATCATTTAACAACATATTTACAGATTGGATCGATCAGATTTCCTATAGCTAAATGTAGACATACTTAAAATTAAAACAACAGAACACAAGTAATAGCTGGCATATAGGGCTGCAACTAACGATTATTTCAATAATCGATTAATCGGCCGATTATTTTTTCGATTCATCGATGAATCGGCAAAAAAAGAAGAAAAGGAAACAAGTTTTAATTATCACCTCTTTATTCCAAAATTTGACTGACATATCAAATCGCACAAAAAACAGGTTGCTACTTGACTATTCTGTTAGTAAAATATTGAATAATTAAAAAATAAAGTTAGTCAGCTTCAATAAAAAATAAATGTACACAAACATATATACAAATGTATGGTTTATACCTGCACAAAATGTAGCTACTTTGTAAAATGTGTTTTTGAGGGACAAGTGTAACCTGGATTAAAGGTGTGGATTGTTTTAACTTTTTAAAGTTTAATGAGGGGAAGACTAGCGGTGCAGCACTGAACTGGTTTAGGTCCTACTTAGCCGACCGTACTTTCTGTGTCCGCCTTGGTGACCATGAGTCCTCCTCTGCTCCTCTTCTGTGTGGGGTTCCTCAGGGCTCAGTCTTAGGCCCCCTCCTCTTCACACTATACCTGCTCCCTCTTGGCTCCATTCTTAGAAAATATGGGATCTCCTTTCATTGTTATGCGGATGATACGCAGATTTATGTCCCGCTTCAGAAAAAGGACTCCAACTCTCTGGCCCCTCTGTTTTCATGTCTGGAGGACATCAAAGCCTGGATGGCTGTGAACTTTTTAAAGTTTAATGAGGGGAAGACTGAGGTGATGGTTTTTGGAAGCTCAACTGAGACTCCCAAGGTCAATGTTGGTTCCTTGGCTCAATACATCAGACCTATTGTTACAAACCTGGGGGTCAAGATCGATGCAGGACTAAAATTTGAAAACCACATCAGAGCAGTTGTTAAAACTAGTTTTTTCCACCTGAGGCAGCTGGCTAAGGTGAAGCCAATTCTTTCCAAGCAGAATTTTGAAACAGTAGTTCACGCCTTTGTGACCACACGGCTGGACTACTGTAATGCACTCTATATAGGAATCAGTGATTCCTGTATCTCTCAGCTTCAGAGGGTACAGAACGCCGCTGCACGACTTTTAACTGGCACACGAAAGTTTGACCACATTACTCCTGTTTTAACCTCCCTGCACTGGCTGCCCATACATTACAGGATTCATTTTAAAGTTCTTTTATTTGCTTTTAAAGCGCAAAATGGTCTTGCCCCGCCCTATCTGTCCGAGTTGCTGCAGCCATACGCACCCTCTCGATCCCTCAGGTCATGTGATCAGCTGCTCCTGAGTGTCCCAAAGACAAAACGCAAGCTCAGAGGAGACCGTGCTTTTGCTGTGGCAGCTCCTAAACTGTGGAACAACCTTCCCTTGAACATCAGACAGGCCTCTTCCCTGTCTGTTTTTAAATCTCTTCTTAAAACCCATCTCTTCTCCCTGGCCTATGACACCATCTGCGATGTTGACTTTTAATAATTTTAGTCGCTTGTTTTATCTGAGTGTATGATTCCACAACTTTTATTATGTGACTTTTATTTATTTTAATTATTTTATTACCTGATTGTGATTGTTTTGTTGTGTGTACAGCACTTTGGTCCTGTAGGTGTTTAAAGTGCTCTATAAATAAAGCTGGTATGGTATGGTATGGTATGGATGGGGCGGCTGTGGCTGAGTTGTTAGAGCAGTCGTCCTCCAATGCAAGAGTTGGGGGTTGGAATCCACCAGCAGTCGCATGCCTAAGTGTCCATGGGCAAGACACTGAACCCCATGTTTGTGCCCCATTGGTGTATGAATGTGAGCTAAAGCTCTGATTAGTCTCTTTAGAATGATTTGTTCTTTGTAATCTAGTAGAGTGCTGTATGAATGGGTAAATGAGGACATGTAGTGCTTTACACTACTATAATGTAAAGCACTTTGAGTATCAATTAGATAGAAAGGTGCTATATAAGTACAGTACAGTCCATTTACCATTACAAGTGTGGATCATTGTAACCTGGGTTAAAAGTGTGTATCATGGCAGTGAAGTCTTCGTCTTCAACCATCGACAGAGGCCTCATGTCAGTGACGTTCATGTAAGGATCTTTCAGTCTCTGCTGCTTGCTGTGGTGGTGTGCATGATGTCTGTCCATCATGAAGGCTGTCATTGTTTGTTGTTTTCTGGAATGAGAGAGAGTTTATATGTATTATATCATAATTTACAGTAACTCAAGAAATGCCTTGTTTCACTTGGTTAAACGCACAAGCACACACACACACACACACACACACACACACACACACACACACACACACAAATATAAAATACTAATTACACACACTTGAGTAGATGAATAAATTACTGTAATTCCTGTTTAAATGCAATTCATCCTTCCATACAATGCAGTGACTTCAGACTTTGCCAGCAAATTAAAAGTTGAAGCTAAATCATTAAATTATCACCATCTTTGTGTTAGATTTATTTATAAAACACATTTAAACACTGCTTGTATCGTTACATTAAAAATAAAAACACACATTCTCTGTCACAGCTAAGAAACAAGCAGCTTCAGCTACCAGACACTGATATCACGTTTTCTCTCTTTGAAACAGAACAAATATGGTTAAGACTTACCTGCTGATCTTCCTTCATTCACACCGTGGTGAAGCCCGTCATGTTTACATTTCATCTGCGTGGTTATCTCGTGTCGCGTCGTCACTTTTCAAAGCTTTTTTATCTATGAAGCGTCGAACTCCCACACGTTGTAGGACTTATTTACAGTTTTCTCTGCGTCGCGTCGGTCATTGTAAAATAGACTTTGAAAACAGTCTCTGCTCTGTTTCCTCCTCCCTCCTCGCTCTGTTCAGAAGCCACACACGCGCAGGCGCAGCACGCTGACGCTGCAGTTTTTTTTTTTTTTTTCAAACTTTATTCAGTCAAGCTCAGCCAGCTTTGACAAAAGCTTTACCGGTGAACAAAACAGCTCCGCGGCGCCGTGAAAGATGCATAATCGCGCGACACAACGAATCGATGATGAAATTCGTTGCCAACACTTTAAAAAATCTATTTTTATCGATTTAATCGATTTGTTGTTTCAGCCCTACTGGCATATTTACTTATTCTACTGGCACGTTAAACTTAAGTTGTTACTTTTAGAAATAAAGTTAAGAGGAGAATGAAAGAAAGGGAAGTTTAAAATAAGTTAATTATTTTGAATGAGACCAGGCTGACACTTTTTCCAAACGAGTTCCAGCTGGACTTCCCCGCATGCTCAGCAAACAATCAGTGACTCTTTACCTGGTGACATTCACGTCTCTGGTGATAAGAGTTAAGAAGCAGTCGTGGACACTAATGGATTGTGTGGTCCAGTAGATGTCCAGTTGAACTTCAACTTGTTTACTGATTCAACGATACGTGAAGCTCGCCTTTCCCGGCAGAAAACAATGCCACATCCTGATTGGTTTCAAAATAAGACTTTCAGAAAAGAAATTCTTTCAAAATTAGAGCTCTTGGCTTGAGTGAGTTACAGCAAAGCTTTGCTGTAACCCTGGCTGAGAAACGTAGGTCTAATTGGCATTTGACCAAACCGTTCAACCAGTTTCCAGAGAAGAACCTAGTTTGAGTTCCCTCATGCACTGAAGCAAGACGGGAAGTTAGGGTTTTATGTGGAGGGCTGACCCAGTCAAATCCACCCCGCTGATTGGCTGTTTACCAAAAAGAACGGGAGTTGCTTTGTAGTTCAGCGAGTTGAAGTCTGAAGGACAGGCAGGAAAACTGTATAGATAAACAGACAGATGGAGTCACCAGTAAAGTGATTATTATGTCTAACTCATAGACAAAGCTGAGAAGTTTCACTTAACACATACCCTCAACTGTGCCATAGTTTTAAAGCACCATCGTACTGAAGAATAAACCAGCATAAGAGTGACAACTCATGTTAATACAGATTATCATAAAATGACAAAAGTTATTACTGTTGATCAATTCTGAATTAACACAAATTAAAGAAAGTCTCTTCTGATTTGTGTCTCTTGATTCAACTAAACTGGAATAAAACAGTGATTTTTTTCCTTCACTGTAGATTTTCAGAGAAAAGGACATTCACTTGAGAGCTTCAGTGAAAAGGTGAATTCAGGTGTTTTCACCAACAGTTCAGAAACCACGGTTTGTTCTACTGCAAGTACTTGATACAGCATAAAGCTCTTTATGATCCTTGTCAGTCATCTTGTGAGTCTGGATAGATTTCACTCAATGTGCTATGTTCAAATTAAAATACACTTTCAAACTTGTAACTTACAACTTAACTATTACTTTGTGATTACTGTTACCTTATACTGAGCTTCACTCTTAGTACAGATGTGCTTCAACTTCAGGAACCTTGTGAATTTCACACTTAAGTTTGATTTTAAGCAAAACACAAATTATTTCCTTAAACAACAATACATCATTTTGAAGTCCAGTAGAAATTAGTTATTCTTGGACAAAGTTGTTACAGAGACTTATTGTGGCTTTGAACTTAACTTTGAACTTAACCACTTATTCTGTTTAAACACTGTCCTTTGTTATTTTCCACCTTACATTATGCCGGATACCCACCGAACGCGTCTTGAGCATCAAAAACGCTCCTGACACACCCTTTTGGCTGCTTGTCACCAGAATCTGTTCAC
>JBBPBX010076929.1:0-16990 GCA_038048925.1 Garcialebias charrua
TCTACGTTCCCACCCTCATCTATGGTCATGAGCTTTGGGTTGTGACCGAAAGAACGAGATCTCGGATACAAGCGGCTGAAATGAGTTTTCTCCGCAGGGTGTCTGGACTCTCCCTTAGAGATAGGGTGAGAAGCTCAGTCATCCGGGAGGGACTCGGAGTAGAGCCGCTGCTTCTCCACATCGAGAGGAGCCAGTTGAGGTGGCTCGGGCATCTGGTTAGGATGCCTCCTGGACGCCTCCCTGGTGAGGTGTTCCGGGCATGTCCCACCGGGAGGAGACCCAGAGGAAGACCCAGGACACGCTGGAGGGACTATGTTTCTCGGCTGGCCTGGGAACGCCTTGGGATTCCCCCAGAGGAGCTGCTCCATGTGGCTGGGGAGAGGGAAGTCTGGGCCTCCCTACTTAGGCTGCTACCCCCGCGACCCGACCCCGGATAAGCGGACGAAAATGGATGGATGGATGGATGCTACAAAAATTGCATAGCACTTTGAAAACTTATATTAAATGAAAAGTGTTAAATGTTATTTATTAGCATTAGTCACCTGCGATGCAGTCTCACTTGTGGAGGCTTGTTCCAGGTTCCTAGCTGGAGTGTGGGATCCTTTGCACTCTGGTGCATGAAGGACAGTCTTTTTAACATCAATTTTTTTTTCTATCCATTGTCCCGTAAGACTAATCATGCTAACGGGGCTAACATGACATCCAAATGTCTGTGGTAAAACTCATCCAAGTGCTATCGGCTATTAGCTTCTCAACGACGTCGGAAATGATGGCTTGTAACTCGAGTAAGGCTACGTTGGAAAAATATCTCCGACTGGGGACGATGTAGTGAGGCTCAACGTAGTCCATAAATCTTGGACTCCAATATCTTCAATGAAAAAAAACTTCCACACAGCCAACATTTTGACTTCTTCCTCTCTGCCATGATCAGATCAGGTAGGTGCGCGTGGCATCATCACGTTGTGCTTGTGCTGCAGACATCCTTGTCACTGGGTTGTCATACAAAAACAGCATATTTTATATCGGTGAATTATTTTTGATGGCATGACTGATGACCGTTACTTAACTTTAACGCTAATATCGGCCAATACCATGCCGATATCGTGTATCTCTACTTTCAGGTTTTGAGAAAAACAGTGCATACGTGTTTCAATAAAACTCATCCAGTGGTAATTATATACTGATATATAGGTAACAAACATGCACATACACAGTGGGTGATACCTATCCCAGTTTTCTGTGGACCCAATTTATTGTAATTTGAAGACTTAAAATGTGAATATAGAGCCTAAATGTTGCATCTACAGTAGTAGTGAAAGCCAGACCTGGACACATTTAGTCCAGCTTAGAATGAAGCCTGGAAACTAAGACTGGACTGGAGGAAGGCATGACGACCATGACGCTCTAGGCAGCACAATGGCTCAGTGGTTAGCAACTGTTGCCTCACAGCAAGAAGGTCCTGGGTTCAATCCCCGGTTGAACCTGGGGTCGTTCTGTGTGGAGTTCGCATGTTCTTCTCGTGCTTGCGTGGGTTTTCTTCGGGTACTCCGGTTTCCTCCCACAGACCAAAAACATGAATGTTAGGCTGCCTCCAGGACCCCCTTGTAAAAGAGATCTGCGATCTCAATGGGATTTGCCTGGTTAGATAATGGTTAGTAATACATTCTTGTTGCTTTAATGACAAGAAACTGAGGAAACATGAGTGAGCAGGGACGCATGCCTCTGACTGATCACTGACCTTTTATATGAACTAAACAATTTTTTGACACCCGTTGCCTTTAGTTCCTATTTTTAGTTACTAATAAAAGTAAATCAAAAACAAAAAAGGTCAATATTAATAAAAAACATTATTTCTATAAATAAATGTATGTTGTATATCAATGCAAAAGTGTATATGCTGGTTGCGGGAAAAAAACTGAATAGAGAACTCAAATACTGTATGTAAAAAAAATCTGCAAAAGTGAGAAATAGGAAGGAAAGAATAATGCTTGAAAGTCAAAGTGCTTTAAGGAGATGAAGAAAGAAGGACATGAAATGCTACGAGGAAAGCACCTTTCTTTTGTTGCCATTTTATATTTTACAGAAATTAAATCAACTAGACCTAACAAACACAGAAACAAATGATCGTTGTATTTTACTCCATAAATCTTTTTTTTTTCTTTTTCTGGTTGAGCCTTAAGTCAGCCGAGGGAAGTCCATCGGCTGAGGAGGATCATCCCCCATGCCAAGGTCAACAGTGAGCGCTCACAATCAATTCTCTTAAAGCGCACCGTAATTCATACAACCACCTACTCCTATTGCACTCCTGGAGATGCTCTTGCTTGAGTCTGTGTTGTGAATGACTCTCAGCTACGACCACAACAGCTGTTTGACTGACTTATAGTCATTTCTGTGCTTTATAATAATAATAATAATAATAATGAATTTAATTTATAACGCACTTTTCATTAACAAAAATCTCAAAGTGCTTTACAAGGTCAGCTAGCTGTGGACGCCATCTTGAACTATGTTGACTTCTAAACTTAATCAGTCGTAGAGCTATGATGTATCATTGCTTTCAGGGAAAATAAATATTAAATTTGTTCCAACGTTTCATGTGATTTTTTGCTAACAGACATTCGGGGTCCACTACAACAGTTAAAGCTAAAGGTTTAAGCAGATACTTTGCAAATTGTGAGTGGTTTGTTTCATGTGTTGTGAAACATTCTCAGCTTCAACACAACCAAAGTTGGTCAAAATGTCTGTAAAATTGACTGGATGAAAGCAGTTTCTGTGCTTTATAAAATCAGTTGGCCGAAGAGGCCATCCTGAATGGAATTACTGTCTCTCGATACTTCGCGGTTTGACTTTCGCCAGTTTTCAACGTAAGGTTGTACATAACGCACGATTGGCTGATTGATGGAAAGTGATCAACCAGAGCATTGTGCTGAGGGGCCGACTGGCCATCGGGAGCACCGGGCATTTCCCGGTGGCCTGGCCCGCTCAGTAATCGCAGAGGGGCTATCTTTCTCCTTTCTCTTTCTGAACCTCAGAAAGAGAAAGGATGGGGCAGGGAATGGGGTCTGTCTTTCCCCATCGCTACTGCTCAGGGAGCTTCAGTGAGGCAGATACCTGAGTAAGTGGCATGGATTGTTTACTTAAAATCATCAAATGCAAGCCAAACCGAGCCTTTGGTCCAGCCCCACTGTGATCACTGAGCAGGCCAGGCCACCAGGAAATATCCCGGTGCTCCCAATGGCCAGTCCACCACCGGGGTGGCTCAACAACCTAGCATCAGTCTGTCTGCTCTCTTCCGCTGTGCTCTTTTTGAGCGTTTAGAGTTTAGAACATTGTTAAGAACGTTGCAAGAGTGTGGGAAGGTTTTATAAAGCCTTACTACTGTACAGTACAGTATATATATAATTACTAAAATAAATACAACGCACTTACTTAGTGGATTTTCACCTATCGCGAGGGTGTTTGGAATGTAACCCTGATAAGTGAGGGACTACTGTAACTCCAAAAGTTAATCACTTGTAGATGAAAATCAAATTATTTCATGACAGTTTTATTAAAATCTATCTAGTGGTTTATGAGGTATTTTGCTAACAGACAGGGTTGACTCCAATAATTAATGTTAGTGTTTTAAACACAAATCGTGTGCAATTAATTAGCGCTCAGAGTACAAGTTGGCAATGATTCTTAGCTAGCAAACCAGAATCTGGCTCAATGTCTGTAAAATCAACTGAGAAAAAGAAAATTTTCTGTTTGCTTTGATTAGCAGTGGCGGCCATCTTGAACTGGTCTAAAAATTAACCAGGTGCAGACGTCATCCCAATAATTTATTCCTGAAGGCTCCATTTAAAATCTGATCAGTGATTCGTGAGATGTTTGGCTAACAGACAGACTTAGCTTGGTGAACCACTGCACCACTGTGCAGACAGTGAGAAAGCAGCCAGGCCTGATGTGAACTCCCACAGCTCAATGCGATCGACAAGCTAAGGAAGAAAAGCTGCAAGAAGTCAAGAGTTGGGTGTCTTTTTCAAGAGGACGGGTTTCAAAGCGAAGCCTCTTCATTTTGCCGAGCGTCGCGATCGCTGCTGCCAGCGCAGCCTTTTCACCAGCCCACTGGTCTGAATGGCTTCTTTTGTCCCGCTGAGATTCCTCTGGCAAGTCTCTAATTAGCAGGAGAGCTCTTCCTCTGTGTGGGAACGAGGAAAGAAAAGGAAACGGCAGAGGAAGGCAACTCGGTGTTAAAGAGAAATTTGTAAACAATACAGAAGCTGTCAATAGCCGTGTTTCCATCAAGGTTTCTAGGTGCGCATTTTGAAGTATCGCAGCAGAAAAGCTTAATGGAAACGGCAAAATGCGAGGTTACTTCCTGAAATTCGCCAAAAAGTTTATACGCTCGCTTGAGGTGGTTTTTGGGATCTTCGAAACCGAGCAGATGCGCACAACGACAGATGGAAACACATTTGCCGACTCGTGCTGCCGAAGCGAACATTCACGTCACGTGACTGATCAGCTGTTTCCGCTCCGGACAACATGTAACATCGCTAAAACTAGTTGGCATGACAGAATAAATACAACTTGCCCGATAGCAACACGTACCTGAAATATTCTCTCCATTTTGACGAGATGTGTGGCCGGGTTCTGTTTTCAACTGCTACTTCCTGTTTACTGTAGACATGCGCAGTGCTGACGTCTGACGTAATGACGCTGACGTCTGACGTAATGACGCTGTGCGTGGCTTGGTAGATGCGCTTCAAGCCAGCAGATGGAAACACTTCTGCTTCGCATTAATTTGTATTTACATATTTGCGAGATTTCAAAAATTTGCTCAAAAATCGAAATGAAAATGGATGGAAACACAGCTAATGCGACACTTCCCCGCAGGAGATGAAACCAATACAGTAAATTCATCATCTGAAAACCGGCGCAGAGAAAGACTCAGCGAGACGGTTTGGATCTGGCCGGTGGTTAACCAGAACTGGGTTATCAAAAGCTCCCAGTGAGTACCTCAGACGAGGTTCACAACCAACAAACTTTCACTATAGTTCTGCTTGCCAGAAGTTGTCTAATCAGTCTCATTTTTCATTGTTTATTTCAAACATTTCATCATTCATCTGTGTATGAATGTGACAAAGCTCTGATTGTTCTTTGTATAGATACAGTAGAGTGCTGTATGAATGGGTCAATGAGGGCACAGATTGTGTTGTAAGGTGCTTTATCTTGATAAGATAGAAAGGAGCTACCTTTATAAGTACAGTCCATTAACCTTTATTAAATACAAGATAAAATATGAATGTTTATATATAATTCAATCAGTGCATTACACAAAAGATGTCTGGCAAAATGATCACTGAATATGGTTAAATATGGACGGTATGGTGGCGCAGTTGGTAGGTCATCGGATCGAATCCCGACTGGGAGGCCTTTCTGGGTGGACTTTGCACGTTCTTTCCGTGCATGCGTGGATTTTCTCCAGGTGCTCCTGCTCCGGTTTCCTCCCACAGATCAAAAACATGCATGTTAGTCTGATTGGTAACTCTAAATTAACCCTAGGTGAGAGAGAGAGTGAATGGTTGTTTGTCTCTGTGTGTCCCTGTGAAGGACTTGGACCTGTCCAGGGTGTTCCCCGCCTGATTCATTCATTCATTCAACCTTTATTTAGTCAGGTAAATCTTATACACAATGATACACAATGACTGCTGGATATGGACACCAGTGAAGCTCGTGACCCACAAAGGAAGAAGCGGGTGAAGATGATGGCTGGCTGGATGGTTAAACATGTCAGGCACTAGGACCATGCAGTCACCTTTATCAAGTGGTGTTATTCACCTTTTCATATTCACTAATGCACATGCTTAACGTCCGTATTTGAAATGCATTCAGTGTTGCCAAGCCCGCTTATTATGAGACTTCGGGCTTGTTTTTTCTAAAGTCGCTTGTAAATCTTGTGAGTTGCAGGTTTTCTTGGGCTTGTTTTTGAACGTGAAGTTGTTTATTTGGGCTCGACTTTCTTTCCGAGTGAAACTAGTTGATTTTCTCCAGCTCCGCACAATAAAGCAAAAGACGAGTGGCAGCAGGTACTGTAGTTTGTCCCGTCCACGCCCCCATTTCCTGTTTATCGCTCCCGCCCAAGTTGACCAGGCAACCTGAAGCGCAACAAACACTCATACTGTGGCCGACCACTAGGGGGCTCCACTCACATGCAGATGTAAGGATTTGTTTTTAAAAACTATGTAGAAAAATGTATTTTTTTAACGCTTAATTATTCTGTTGTTCACTTACTCTGTGATCTCAGTTGGAGTCGAGTTGGCTCATGTGTCTTCGCTTTTAAACAGAGTTTAAAGAAAGTTTTTTGTTGACCGTTTACGATATTTGCTGTTACCATATTTTCCGGAATATAGGTTGCGGCTTTTTGTCTGTTTTGCATACCCTGTGACCTATATTTAGGTGCGACCTATTTATGGCTTTTTATCACTTTCGGCCGCTAACGTTCTAAAATAAGCTGATTTGTAATCATTTATTAACAAAAATTAAACAGAGACACACCAACATATATATTCAGCTAACAAATATTTATAGGTGCGACCTATATTCAGGTGTGACCTGTATATGGATTTTTCCAATTTTTTGGCAATAGTTGGACAATGCGACCTATATTCCGGTGTGACCTATATTCTGGAAAATACGGTACATATGCAAAATGTTTTTTTTTTTTAATCAGAGCTTAAAAGTATGTTATTCAAACTGTTTAACATAATGTTGCTGTTGTTTTTGTGTAATGTCATAAATGTATGTTACTGTTTAAAAACGGCCTCTGTTTTACACAACGTGGTGGGTTGCCAGATGGGACTTTTTGGGGCTTGTTTTCGTAGAGCTGGTTGCTTGTTTCTATCGCGAGATCTGGCAACACTGAACGCATTGTGGTCTGCACAAGAGCCCCAACACAACAGGGTGGTCAGCATGCACATGGCTTTTTGAGTTTTGCAGAAAACGCAAGATTTCTTGTTTTCGCCTGAGAAATCGGAACAAACGTGCGAGAGCGCAGCTATTCACTAACGCGCTCACGCTTCAGCCTCATCCAGGTGGTGCAGTCGCATCAACAGCAAAGTTACAGCTGAGAAAGTAACTTCCTGCTAACAAAACAACCGCACGTGCCACAAGTCAACACGTGACGTGAGGTTAGGCAGCAGGGTTGAGCAGCGATCTCGCTGCAAAGCTTTCATTTGGACCCAAACGCTCAGCGCCATAAAGTAGCGGCCTAGCTGAGTGATTTAATTATCCAACAGCTCTAAAGTTTCAGAACCAGCCTGAAATCAAGCCAGAAACAGAAACCGGAGACTCCGTGATAAAAGACTAAGTCTAGTGTTCACTGTGACGGATTGTTGGATGTTTATCTCACCACGCCTGGCGTCCAAGTCTCAACATCACCACATGCTTACACTTTCAAAGTAAGAGCGTAGAAGCGGCCCTGTAAGTACAGTTCCTGACGTTTTTAAAGGCGGACTTGCAAGCTCTAATTTAGGAAAATTGAGGGATGTCGTTTACGAGACCCTCAAGGAACTTAAGGACCTTTTTTTCACCGCGTTTTCAGTTTTACAAGAAAACATATTTAGTCCAAATCAACCGGCACGGCTGTTTCTCTACGCAGAACGCTGGCAGAACAGGAAAAATGTATGTAACCCGAGAAAAGTGACCGAGTTGTTTTGAAGGATTAGTGGGCCTTAAGGCGGTGAAAGCGCCGCCGCTACGAGCCTGAGAGAAGTCTAAAACAGAAGCAGAGAAAGTCCTCCCTCTTCAGAGGACACTCAACTAAAAACATCTTGAGGGTAAATTTTGTCGGTGGGCCCCAAGTTCACCACTGCACCCCCGGTCTCTGGCGGCGAGCGCGGAGCTTTGAACTGCAGGCCGGGAGCACCGAGGGGAGCCCGCCAACCTGTCAGGGCTGTGAATGATGGCGGATGGAAAACATCAGATCCTGCTCTGCTGTGCCGACTTCAGGGAGAAGATCCCCTCACATGGCAACGCCAGCCGCCGCAGGAGAGGAAGAGCTGCGGCGCTGGCGGCATGAAAAACAAATTACTGGCGCAAGTTCTGCAAAACACAGTCTAATTATTAATAAACTACCAGGGAGGCTGCTCTTTGTATGGACTTATGTTCGCTTGCAAAAACAAAACAAAGGAGAAATATACGTTTAAGTTAATAAATAGTATTCGTATGTTTTATTTAACAAATGCAAGAAAACAAAAAGACTTTTATGCAGTTTCTTTTTCTTTTCTGTTTCAGTTTCCAAAAAAGCTGAGACTTTTAAAAAGTCTAACTAATTTTAAACATAATGGTTTGCAAATCCTTCCATGTAATAAAGAATGTATTTCATCAAATGAAGCCAAGATGAACGGGAGAAAATGCACTTCCTGTAAAAATGCATTGTTTGTTTGTTTATTCATTTCATTTAAATTAAAAAACACAATACAATTTCAAAAAACAAAGAAAAGAAAATGCCTATAAAATGAAAGGCAGCAGAAGAAGAATAAAATCTTATCATTTCTGCCCCTTCTTAACAAAATCAGTTCAAACAATCAATTCAAGCAATACTGTACTCACAAATAATACAACAAATCACAAAACTTATCACAATCATTCATTATCGTTCCTAAATATTAACTACCGGTAACTTATATCTTATCAACAAAATACTGTATTCTTGATCTTTTTCTTAAATACAAATAATGATTTCTCTTTTTTAATAACATTATCCATACTATTCCATAAACCAATTCCCTTCATTAAAGTAGACCTACCCCTTAAATTTGTTCTATACTTGGGCTTTACAAAAATATCTGTTCCCTTTAAATTCTAATAACTACTCCGTTTTACAAAATACACTTGTACTGTATGTTTGATGTGAATTGTGATTGTGAATGCGTTTTGCTGGAAAACAGTTGAAATTAGCTAAAATTGGTAAATGGATTGTGCTTATATATCATCTGATCAAGATACTCAAAGCACTTTACAACAATCTGTGGCCTCAACTCCACACAGAACTCTACTAGATCTCTACAAAGATCATCTGAATCTGTAGAAACTAATCAGGGTTTTATCACATTCAAACACCGATGGGACACACATCGGAGGCAAAGAGGGGTTCAGTGTTTTGCCCAGGGACACTTCAGCACGTGATGTGCTGAGGTGGAATCAAACCACCAACTCTCCCATTGGAGAATGACTGCTCTAACCACTCAGCCACAGCTGCCCCATGCAGAAATGTAGCTAAAATGAAAGAACAAGCTTAAATTAGCAGAAGAAAGCAGAAAGAACACTTGTTTGCTTAATTAGGTTTAAATAGGCAGAAATGAGCACAAAAATAAAAATTGTGGGAAAAGCTGAAATTAGCAACAACAAAAAAAGCTGAAAAGTAGCTGAAAAGGCAGAAAGAAGCTTAAACTACCAGAAGGAAGTGGAACAAGCTGAAATGAGCTAAAACAATGAGGAGTTAGCTTAAAAAGCAACATTAAACAGCTAAACAGTAGCTGAAACGGCAGGAAAAGCTGAAAGGAGCATAACAAGCTGAAATTAGCTGAAAGAAGTTAATTAGGCTGAAAATAGCAGAAATTACCAAGAAAAATTTGAAAAAATATGAAAACAGCTGAAATTAGCTAAAAGTTGCAAAAAAGTTAGCTGAAAATGTAGAACAAGCTTAAAATAGCAGAAGAAATCAGATATGTGTTTGCCTAATTAGGCCGAAAGAGGTAGAAATGAGCAAAAACGGGCAGAAATGAGCAACGACAACAACAAAAAATCAGCTGCAAAGTAGCTAAAACAATGCAGAAAGAAGCTTAAATTGCCATGAAGGAAGTGGAGACAGCACATTTTTGCTGAATTAAGCTGAAAAAAGTTGAAACTAGTGTAAAAAAAAGAGAGAATTAGCTAAAAACATTTAAAGTAACAAAAACAGATAAATAGTAGCTGAAAAAACTCAAACTAGCAGAAATAGGTTTAAAGGAGCATAACAAGCTGAAATTTATAGAAATACTTCAGAAGAAGCACAAAAATGTTGTAGTTATCAGAAAGAATCTGAAATAAGCACAAAACAGCTGAAAGTAGCTGAAAAAGCTTACATTTGCAGAAGGAAGCTGAAAGAAGCTGAAGCAGAACAAAATGTGAAAGGAGCAGTTAAATGTTGTTAACACATCTAAACATTTCAAGGATGGAAAATGAGCTCATTTAATTTTCTATGAGGAAAAAAATGGCAGAAAAGGCTAAATATTTCAACAAGCTAAAGTTGCACCAATACCAAAAGTCATAGCAGGGTTGTCCTGAAAGAGCTGAATGTTTTGATTTATGATTTGTTGAAATAGCTTAAAAACTGTGGGACAAGAATTGAGCCCATAAATAAATAAATAAATAAACGTACAGAAGAAAAATGGATCACAACAGTGTGAATGCTTCAAAAACATTCACACTGTTGTGATCCATTTGTAGGAAATACCAAATACAGGTAGTCCCCGACTTACGAGCGCTCTGACCTACGAGGTTCCGGACTTACGAGCTGGCGAATTTTTGGAAAAAAACGCAAAAAATACCGAGTTTTTCTGTGTTTTTTCACCACAGTTCGTTAGCTAAACATGTGGACACACGTTTCCGATCATTTTTATGCACTCGTAAGCAGTTTTTCGATGAAAAACGAGTGTTTGTAGTCGCGCTAGCAAAACCGTTCCAACTTACGAGCGAAATTCCGGACTTACGAGACACGTGGCGGCCGTTCCGAATTACGAGATTTCCATGTTACGAGCAACTCGTTGTAACGGAACTCGCTCGTAAGTCGGGGACTACCTGTATAAGGAAAACTGATTGAAAATCTGCCACAAAGAGCTGTGTTTGGGACAAAATGTTATATTTTTATTATTATTCTGGTGCAAATGGCTTCAATCTTCATGAAAATGTAAAAGAAAAAGTTCAGACTCAGGCTGTAAAGATTCATTTAGTGATCAGATGGAAGTGACCCCTCATTGGGAGTCTACATGATAAAAATGCCATTTCTCTTTTTTTAACTGCACGACTTATAAACACTGAAACTTTGTGTCCAGTCGTGATCCAACAAAACTGCTCGTGCTTTACCTCCCAACATTCTGCAGCAATGAACAAAATATCCATAAAGGCAGGATGACTACACCCCACCCCCACACAAACACATGTATAACATGTCAGCATGTTCACAGTGCCAACCCAAGGTCACCCAAGGGGTTGGTGGAGGAGGGGGGTGGGAAGGTGGATAAGGTGAGAAGTGATGGAGAAACGACACAGCGGGTCTAAGACCAGAGGACACAAGGTCTCGTTGATGAGAGCCTGCACCGTGGACAGCTCAGAGACATGGGGGGTGGGGGGGTAATGCACAGGTCATGGCACGCAGGGAGAAGACAATGAAACGGGGCTTGTCAGGATGAAGATTTACTGTCGGTCTGGCTGTAAATAGCTCTGCCCTCCACTCTGTATTTACATGAAGGATGTGCTGAGAAAAAGAAACACGAGAAATACTGACGGAATGAAGCTGAAGGTGCAAATATGTCCACACGTCTGTCCTCCGTGCACCTCTTCCTATCAAACTCGACTTTCAATGTCAGGTTATTACTGTTCTCGCTGCATAATGTTAGTAAAACACACAATATCAGGTAGACATAAGGACATTTATTATTTCTATCCATCCATGATCTTTACTCGCTTTTTCCTTTTTGGGTCAAGGGGACACTGGTGCCCGGGTCCAGCAGTCACTGTGGGGACACCTGGACAGGACTCCAGTCCATCACAGGGACACCTGGACAGGACTCCAGACCATCACAGGGACACATGGAGCCAAACGAGACAAACATTTAGTCTCACCTAAGGACAAAAACTTCAATCTGAGCTTGATCGATGCGAGTTCCTCTCCGGCCGATGTTGATGCCAATCTTTAGAAAATAGGGCAGCTGATGGCCGATGTACGACACCAATTTATTTTATTTTGGGCAATATGGATTTTTCTTTTAACAAACATTTAACATGGCTTTTCTAACCTTAATAAAATGTTTTATAACTTTGGCACCAAAAAAATTGACTTACAAGTACAATAGGGGTGCCCCAATAAATCGGCCAGCCCCAATTTCCTTTTCGGAGATCGGCCAGTGCTTACATGAAAAACAGATTTTACAGATTTTATTTGGTAGTTTTGACAATTGTCTGAACTTCGTTTATATTTTATGGTACTCAAACTGAAATGTTCTCCCCCCCACTGACCTCACATGATTCAGGTACAATGTCCTGGAAGACCATGGATCGCACAAACTGGTTCTTCCTGTCTTTTCTCCCCAAAACAACAACCCCCACTGATTTAAGAGCCTGGTGTGTCCTTGTAATAAAAAACTACTTCGCCCTCACTGAAACTGAACCCCATGATGATGGACGACGGAGAACTGTCACTGCTGGAACACCTACTACTTTCAAATGGAAAACTTTACTTGTTCTGTTACTTCTTATCTCTGGAATCGAACAAAATCCTGGACCCCAGCTGTTAAATGACATTTGTACACCACTTGAATTTAAAAACCGGTCTGGTCTGGGCTTTATACACTTAAATGTCAGAAGTCTTATATCTAAACTAGATGCAGTAAAAATCTGGGTTCAGTCCACTGAAGCAGACATAATAGTCTTATCCGAAACATGGCTCAGCAAAGCTATCCCTGACAAACAAATTTCCATTCCTGGTTATATTGTTTTTAGATGTGATCGCCCCAGAAGAGGTGGTGGAGTGGCTATTTATATCAAGAACAAATTCACAGCAAACCTTCTGTCGTCGTGCTCAATTAGCAAACAACTTGAGCTACTGGCACTAACCCTTGACTTCCCTGACGGTCAATCAATCACTGTGGTGGGTTGTTACAGGCCCCCCTCAGCCGCCAGTGAAGCCCTCACTTCCCTGAGAAATTTTCTGATGGGGCTAAACGCCAAGGAGCTACTACTAATTGGTGATCTAAACCTGGACTGGTTGACCTCTACTTCTGACAATCTTAAATCCATCTGTGACTCATTTAATTTAACTCAACTAATTCAAACGTCAACACGCCCAAATAACAAAACCCCTGAAAAATCCACCTTACTGGACCTTATCCTAACTAACATGCCTCACAAGTACGCAAATCCATGTGTGTTCGCTAATGACCTCAGTGATCACTGCACCATTGGAGCCGTAAGAAATGGGAAGTTACCAAAATTAACACCCACCATCATCTTCAAAAGGGATTTAAAACATTTTTGTGAGCAGGCCTTTCTTCATGACTTAGCCACTTTCAACTGGAGTAGAATTTCATTGATAGATGATGTAGAACTTGCACTGGCTTACTTTTATGAGGGTTTTCAAAACATAATCAACACACATGCTCCATACCGTAAATACAGAATAAAGGGACGTAAAAATCCTTGGTTTTCCCCTGAGATAGGAAATCTGCTCAAAGAAAGGGATGCTGCCTGGGCTAAGGCCAGGAAATCAAAAAACGATCATGACTGGCTCAGTTTCCGGCAGCTTAGGAACAAATGCACAACCCTAATTAGAAATGCAAAATCAAATTACTACCTGGACGAATCCACCAAAAATCTAAATGATCCAAAAAGGTTTTGGCAAACAGTAAAATCAAATTCTGGTCAGACAACATCCACTGATTTACCCAGCTCCATCATGACCAGCACAGGTATTCTGTCAGACAAATTGTCAATTCTGAACTGTTTTAATGAACACTTTATATCCTCTGGCTCCCTGTTTGAATCTACACATCCTGAAATGTTATCTGCTGACCAAACTGATGCAAATCCACCCCCAGCTCCACATGTGCTGGACAAACAGGTCACAAATCGCTTTGACTTCGAATCAGTATCTCCCGCTGAAGTTCTAAATGCTCTAAAAACTCTCGACACACGCAAAGCAGCAGGACCTGACAACATAGAACCACTTTTCCTAAAACTAGCTGCAGATTTCATTGCTGAACCTCTTTCCCATATTTTCAATCTCAGTCTCAACACAAATAAAATACCCAAAATCTGGAAATCAGCTTTTGTTCTCCCTCTGCTAAAAGGGGGTGAACCAACAAATGTCAACAACTACAGACCAATTTCAAAATTATGCATTCTTGCCAAACTGTTCGAAAGACTTGTCTGTGATCAGCTAACTGATTTCCTACAATCAAACCATATTCTATCACAATTCCAGTCAGGATTCAGAAAACAACACAGCACCGTCACTACAGTTCTCAAAGTATTAAATGACATCATACATGCCCTGGACTGCAAACAATTCTGTGTTGCCCTATTTATAGACCTGTCCAAGGCATTTGATACAGTTGATCACGGACTATTGACAAACATCCTGGAACACTCTGGTCTATCAAAACTTGCAGTCTCCTGGTTCACCAACTACCTAACTGACAGAACGCAGTCTGTTCATGTAGCCGGATCCTCCTCTACATTCTTAGATGTTGTGAAAGGGGTGCCACAGGGTTCTGTCTTGGGTCCCATTCTTTTCTCTCTATACATCAACGATCTTTGCAGTGATCTGTCAAATGCTTCCCACCATTATTACGCAGATGACACCATCATCTATTGCTGTTCTTCCTCCCTCAGCCAAGCTTTCACCTCTCTTCAGGATGCTTTTAATATTATTCAGTCACGGCTGCAAAAACTTAGACTGGTCCTAAATGCCGACAAAAGCAAGTTCATGGTTCTTGCCAACAGAAAGCTGCAACCAGAGAACCCACCTCAAATTGGAACCCAAGAGGGAAAACAAATAGAAATGGTCTCCACCTACAAATATCTAGGTTTCAACATTGACACTGAACTGTCTTTTAAAACCCACATCTCCAAAATGGCCACTAAACTCAAACTGAAGCTAGGTTTCTTCTTCAGAAACAAATCCTGCTTCTCATGCAAAGCCAGGAGAACATTAGTAGCTGCAACATTCATGCCAATACTAGATTATGGTGACGTGCTGTACATGAGTGCTGCATCAAAATACCTACAGTCCTTAGACTCCATTTACCACGGTGCCCTTCGGTTCATTACTGACTCCAGTTATCGCACTCATCACTGTGAGCTTTACGTAAAATCTGGCTGGTCATCTCTCAGCACTCGAAGATACACTCACTGGATATCCTTCATCTACAAGACCCTCCTAAACCTGGTCCCGTCATACCTCACCTCCTTAATACAAACATCACACAGTCAATACTCCCTGCGCTCTAACGATTTAGTCCTCCTGTCAGTTCCTCCTGTCAGAACTGAACTAGGAAAAAGAGCGTTCAGCTTCGCCGTCCCCTCAGCCTGGAACAACTTACAGAAAGATCTGAAACTATCAACATTCATCTCTCCTGGATCCTTTATGTCAACCGTAGTAGAAAATGTCATCAAGAAACTTGACCATTGCAGATGTTTCTAACCACTACTTATCCAATATACATGTCATTGTTGGTTTTTTTTGTCTGCTTGTTTTGTATATAATGTATATAGAAATCTGTCATATCCTGTTGGTTTTGAACTGTCAACATCTGTTTACTGTGATTGTAGTTTTCTTTATTTTCTTTTTGATAAGTGCAAATGCCTATTGCCAATGTGACGTGTGCTGCTGACCACTTGACCAGGTCACCCTTGTAAAAGAGATCTCGATCTCAATGGGCTCTACCTGGTTAAATAAAGGTGATTGATTGATTGATTGATTGATTGATTGATATTTCAGAGCACTACCTCATGGCCAGTTAAAACCAGTTTGTATTGTTTCTATAATATGTTTCAAGGGTACGGTATGTTTTTCATTGGAAAACTGAAGGTGCATTGTGACCTTATAACACCTGACAGTGTCGCTTGTAAAACAAAATCGGTATAGACCAAAATCTGAATCGGCAGGTCAGACTTTTTAGAGATTGGTGATCGGCCAGAAAACTGCAATGCGTGCATCCCTACTTACAGTACAAGAGAATTCTTCCTTAAAATATGTAATAGACACGTATGTACAGGTTAAACCTGATTTTCTTTAAAAAAATTAAATAAAAAATAAATAAAAAAGCCAGAATTGGCTAATTAGTTGGTCTAACCATAACTTCAAAGAAGGCCTGTCGCGATAACAAATTCTGCTGGGCGATTAATTGTCTCAGAAATTATTGCGATAAACAATTTTGTTTGAAATTTGATCATAATTAGTAATTATTGTCAAATTTAAGAAGAAATGTTTGTTAATTTGTTTTGTTGTATATTGTCTGACCACTAGATGGCAGTATAACATTGTTTGAACTGAAGGATGGATAGTGAGGGAGCGAGCAGTGTGTCTCTTTTAAGAAAAATGGGAGGGAGGCCCCTTGACGTGACATGGGCTGTCTCTCCTTCCCTTCTTCGGTTCTCAAAATGGTGGATGCTCTGTGTGGTTTGAACTCTTTAGTATAGCATTTTTCACACAACGCTTTTAATTAAAAAAAATCAGTAAACAAGTTCTCAGCTTCTTTTTGCAGAGAAAAACAACTTTTTACACAAAGGCACGGGTTTCAACTGTGAATTTTGGAACTTTGACAAGACAGAGTTTTTTTTCCCAAGGTCAGCCTGTTAGCTTAGCTAGCTGCTTTTAACGATCCAAAAATGCAATTTTGGACGGTTAAAACCGATTTTAAAGAGAAAACAGAAAGGGAGGTGTCAGTGAAGAGCACCGGAGTTGAGCATTTCATCATCCGGTGTCTTCAGAAAGAGAAAGACACAAAGAAACGATAAAGCCGATAAATGAAAATGAGGTTGATAATTTTCATTTATCATGCAATTAATTGATTTATTGTTTATTGCGACAAACCTACTTCAAAGATTGTTTCAGTGCCTGATAAGATAACAAATATAAAATATAATTGGACAGTAAATAATGGAGCAATCCAATATAAATTCCTGAAAACCCAGTAAGGAAGTGCACAACAGGTTCCTGAGAACAGCAAGGCCAGATCAGACCCCCCCC
>JBBPBX010076930.1:0-16990 GCA_038048925.1 Garcialebias charrua
CTTAAAGTTGTGGTCTTTTGCTCTGTTGGTTTTATCAGCATACTCTTTCATTTTGGTTTTGTATTCATCGTGATGGTTTCTGATGTTTATTGTTTTCTCTGTGCCATTTGGAAATCCACATTCCACCTCCATGTTGGGACACTTTGTGCGGATCTCTCTTCCAAACATGAGCATAGCTGGTGTTTCTCCTGACGCTCTGTGTGGTGTTGATCGGTATGCCATTAAGATTTTTGGAAGTTCTTCCTGCCATTTTTTTCTTGTGCATTCAGTTGTTCTGAAGGCTTTCTTCAAGTATCTGTGAAACCTCTCAATTTTTCCATTGCTCTTTGGATAATAAGGTGATGCTCTGATGTGTTTTATTCCACATGACTTGAGAAATAGTTCAAATAACTGTCCCACAAACTGTCTACCATTATCAGTAACAGCCTCTAGGGGATAACCAAATCTTGCGAATATTTTGGTCAGTTCTGAAATGACAGTAGCTGAGGAAATGTCTGGAACAACTACAGCTTCCGGGAAGGAAGTGTAATAGTCTATCACAGTTAACACATATTGGTTTTGGATAGGACCTACCAGATCAATTCCTATCTTTGTCCATGGTCTTGGTGGTAACTCTAGTGGTTGAAGGGGTTGATCTTCATGAAGCGGTTGATTGAGCACACAAGCGGAGCAGTTTCTGATCAGTCTCTCTACATCCAAGTCCATGTTAGGCCAGTAAAATTTGCTCCTCAGATATTGTTTTGTACGAACCACTCCTTGGTGAGTTTCGTGTCCAATTTCCAGTGCTTGTTTCACCATCGCTCTTGGTAGCACTATCCTGTGTCCTCTCAGCACAAGTCCGTTATATATGCTGAACTCTCCAGCACATCTGTTGTAAGGCTGCAACTCAGATGGAACTGGGTTCGGCCATTTTCCTGTTTCCACAATCATCTTCAGTTGTTTCATTGTGTTGTCCTCTGTCATTTTCTGTTTGATGTCCTCAAGGTTCATGGCTTGCACTTCATGCATCGTTACTGTCAGTACTCTGTCCACATATGTTTCCACATACTCATTGTTCTCTGTCTCTGGTAAAGGAAGTCGTGAAAGTGAATCAGCTACGTTGGACTTTCCGACAATGTGTTCTATTTTATAATCATATGGTTGTAGTCTCAAACCGAGTCTCTGTATTCGTGGTGGTGACAGTGTAGCCTTCTCTGGGTTGAACATGTATATGAGGGGTTTATGGTCAGTTTGCAGAGTAAACTTGGCCCCCCACAAGTATGTTCTAAAATGTTCCACAGCCCATACACATCCTAAAGCCTCACGTTCTATCTGAGAATAACGACGTTCTGTTGGGGTCAATGAACGGCTTGCATAGGCTACTGGTTTGTTCTGTCCATCTGATTGGGTCTGTAGTAAAACTGCACCTAATCCTACTGGACTAGCATCAGTAATAACTACTGTGGGTACATCTAATTTAAAGTAGGCCAGGCATGGCTCACTCACCAATGCTTCTTTCATTGCTTGGAATGATCTTTCTGTTTCACTTGTCCACTCCCACGCTTGTTCTTTTCTAGTCAGCTTCCTTAGTGGTTCTGATAAGTTTGCATAGTTTGGTATGAATTTCATCAGAAATCCACAAGTACCTAGGAATGAGCGAAGTTGTTGAACATTTTCGGGTCTTGGTGCTTTGTAGATGGCTTCAACCTTTCTTGGGTCTGGTTTAATTCCTGTGTTGGTGATCACATGTCCAAGTATCTCAATTTCTTGTAACCCAAAAATACACTTGTCTTTGTTGAGTGTTAGACCTCTGTCTACAAATCTCTGAAATACTTTTTTCAGTCTCTGTTCAAGTTGTTCTTCATCCTCTCCGAAGATTACTACATCATCCATGTAGCAAACGGTACCAGGCATTCCACATAACATAGAGTCCATAGCCTTCTGGTAGGCTTCTGGTGCACTTGATAATCCAAAAGGGACTTTTCTGAAGCGGTAGCACCCTCTATGTGTGATGAATGTCGTCAGGTGTCTGGACTCTGTGGCTAAATCACATTGCCAAAATCCTTTCCGTGCATCTAGCTTAGCAAACACTTTTGCTCCCTGCACTGCCTGTAAGATGCTGTCTACTGTTGGTACTGGGTGTCTTTCTCTGATCACTGCTCTATTCACCTCCCTAAGGTCTACGCATAGCCTCACTTCTTTTGTGTCTTTCTTGGGTACAATAAGGATATTAGAAACCCATTCTGATCCTTCATTTACCTCCTCTATAATATCTTGTTCTAGCATCTTATCTAGCTCCTGGTTCACAGCTTCTAACATGGGATAAGGGACTCTCCTTAAACCTTGAGCTACAGGCGGGACTTTTTCATCGACTGTAACCTTATGGCTGTAACCTTTAATTTGTCCAAGTCCTTTAAATAGTACTGGGTACTCTTTAACAAGCTTGTCAAACCTGTCTATTTGCTCTACTGTGTTTACTTTTTCTCCTGTGTTCAGTATATTTAATGCAAAGCTTGTTTTTCTGCCTAGCAGTGCTTCTACATTCCCTTCTATCACATAGATGTTATCTGTAATAACATTGTTTTTCCACCTCATTTCTGCTTCAAAATAACCCACACATTTAAGTGGAGTAGTCTGTGCATAAGCATAAAACCTCTTCTTCGTTGATTTTAGTTTATTTTTAGCAGAAAGTGTTCTTTTATATAAATCCTCTCCTATGAAGTTTTTTCCACTTCCTGTATCTATGACCATTTTCAACCATTGTCCATTTACTTTGATTGTTTCAGTACCTTCAGGATCAACAGCATGGACAAATTCATCAGAATCTGATTCTGAATCTGCAGTATCCTGTATTACTGCTCTCACTGGTTTCATCTTTTTCTTTTTTTCTGTAAATTTATCACTGCCCTTTTCTGTTTGTATTTTATTTTTCTTCTTGAAACACATGCGTGCATAATGTCCTGTTTTCTGACAAAAGAGGCACGTTGCTGTCTTTGCTCCACATTCTTCTGAAGTGTGTGTGTCCTTTCCACATCTGTAACAACAGGTGTCGCTGTTGGCTTTCTCTTGGCTCCGTTCACTTCTTCTTCCTGTTTTACGGTCTCCAGCTGCGCACTTCTTTGTGAAATGAACTTGGTTTTCCTTCACTCTGTGACCAGCTCCCTCCGTGAAAAATTTAGCTTCTGCATGTGCTGCTTCAAAGGCTCTAGCTGTAGACAATGCTTTGTCTAAACTTAGCCCGTCTTCCTGCAACAGTTTATCACGAAGCTTTTTCATGACACATTTCTCCACAATCTGATCACGTATCATGTCGTTCTCCAGCGTGCCAAAGTCACATGATTTTGACAGTTCTCTTAGTGCATTCACAAAAGCATCCACTGTCTCTTCAGGGCACTGAGCTCTCTGTCTGAACTTGTGTCTCTCTAGGACTATATTTCTTCGCGGAGTAAAATATGCGTCTAGCGCGGCAACAGCCTGAGCATGTGTACCTTTTTCTCCAGGTAAATTGGCGAAAATCCTCTGTGTCGGCGCTCCAATACAATGCAGTAGAGTGGCTCTCCTCACCAAATCTTGTGCATGAATTGTTCCACTTGCAACTTCAAAGAAGCTGTAAGAGTCCTTCCACAGTTTATACTCCGTGAATAAGTCAGATGCTCCGAGGTTCAGCGGGAGCGGCGGGGCCAGTTGAGCATGACTCGGTGCAGGTGCAGCTCCGGCAGCAGCTTGCTGATCGTTATCTGACATGGTTCTGTCTCAGAAGTCCTTCTTTGCCTCTGGGTTCTTGACAAACGTTCTCCTCGTCGCCAAAATGTTGTGTTGTTTAAATAAGCAGTCCTTTAGTTTGCTTTATACTTATTTATTAACACGTGCTCATAATTATGAGATATTATCTCATTATGAGATCAGGATCTCATCAGTATGAGATGAGTCAATTTTTATTTTTTTGGTGAATGCAATGCTCTTCCGTACATTTCATATACTGTTTTTATGTATTTATTACGTGGTGTTGTAAATAGTATTTTTTGTGTTCTTTACTTTGAAATTAATAAATTTACAACAAAAAAATAATACAGTAATAATAAAAAATAAAAAAATCGGCCCGTGTTCAGTCGGGTTGATTCGCTCCCACTCGGTAATTTCCGTCCTTTTCCGTGGCTGCTTCGTTCGTTTCCGGTCAGCGTCGCCATCTGCCTTCCTCGTCCTCCTTCTCCAATCTCCGTGTTGTTGTTCCCGGTGACGCGGCGGAGGTGTAGCCTGACGCGGGCTCTTACGTGTCGGCCAGAATAAAAGTGGAGCTCCGGAGGCCCGAGGAAGTCCGTATCGGTAAGGAAGGGAAGATGTCGGCGGGTTGTGGGACCGCAGAAACGGGCCGTGCTGCTCGGGTTCGGCCCGGAGGAAACAAAGAAATCATGGCGCCTCCACGGTGTTTGTAGCAAGATGGAGGGAGGGGAGGCTGCGGCTTTTGGGGGGAAACCGAGCGGCTTGGACGCTGAACGAACACGTTCATGAAGCTTTAACAAACTATAACTGGAGTTATAAAGTTATTATTACAGCCAGCTGTCACATGAGGCCACATCTGGGGCTGTTTGCGCCAAAACGCGCCTTTTTAAATGTTCTTTTGTTGAACTTTGCGTGTTTTAGCCTCACAGGCGTCCCAGTGACCGCTTTTAGCGCCAGTCCTGTTTATATCTGTGCAGTTTATTTAATAACGTCCCCTGGGGAGGTGAACCCGGGAGGTGGGGGGCGTCGCCCGGCCATGTGGCCCAGCTGTCACACGCACGGCAACAGTGAGTTTTGAAAAGCAGAGGGAGAAATGCGTGAAGCCAATCATGCGGCGGAGGGAGGCGACGCACAGTGTGAGATCACCAGATCAACATGAGATCACCAGATCAGGGAACATGAGATCACCAGATCAACATGAGATCACCAGATCAACATGAGATCACCAGATCAGGGAACATGAGATCACCAGATCAACATGAGATCACCAGATCAACATGAGATCACCAGATCAGGGAACATGAGATCACCAGATCAGGGAACAGCGCGTTCCAGACCTGCTGTCTGCACACACACAGGTTCATCTTGTATCTTTGCATTGACTTACACATTCACTCACATTCATTTTCATTCATGTCTGACCCTAAACCAGGGTCTGCAACCTGTGGCTCTGGAGCCACATGCGCAGTGGCGGAGTTAGAGGGGGGGCCAGTGCCCCCCCAGCCATATGAGTGGCCCCCCTCAGAATTATTTTTATTTTTTACTTCATTGTGGGCAGCACGGTGGCACAACTGGTAGAGCTGCTGCCTCTCAGCGAGAAGGTTGCCGGTTCAAATCCCGGTCCGGGGCCTTTCTGGGTGGAGTTTGCATGTTCTCCCCGTGCATGCGTGGGTTTCCTCCGGGTACTCCGGTTTCCTCCCACAGACCAAAAAACATGCTTGTTAGGCTGATTGGTGACTCTAAATTGACCCTAGGTGTGAGTGTGAGAGTGGATGGTTGTTTGGTGTGAGTGAGACAGGTCCCTCTTGTAAATGAGTCCCCGTGACTCAACGAGGCTAGCCTGTATAAATAAAGGTTGAATGAATGAATGTGTGTGTTATAGATAGATAGATAGATAGATAGATAGATAGCTTTATTACAGACTGAGAGTCCAATAAGAGACAACGAACATGATAAAATAAAATACAAATAAAAAATAATAAAATAAAAAGTACAATAGAAAAAGTACCTAACCGTTCAGGAGGCAATCATACCAATGTCTCCAAAGCACATGAATATTTCACTGCACTATATTTAAAATAAGTCAAACAGTAGAATAATACTATTATTAGACTTATTTAAACGACAAATAAATTTATACATACCGCATTCGTCGGTATATAATACGCAGTTTTTTTGCTCATTTGAATGTCCTGCGTATTATACACCGAAGCGTATTATCTATGGATTTTTCCCCATATTTTTAGACCCATTTTTGACTGATTCGCCGTTTTTCATTTTGGCCTAAAAATGGTGCAGTACCACTTTTGTCCACTAGCGGACACTTCCAGAGAGTCCACCGACCGTCATGTGTCCGAAAAAAGCCTCCTCTGCTCGGACTGAATGTCGCTGCCCGGCTCCCTGCTCTGGAGGTAGCTACCATTTAGCTGTGTTGTTAGCAGGTTTTTTTAGCAAGATAACTCATAAACCATACTGCGGATTTTCTTGAAACTTACAGAGCGTAATTATTTGGTGGTCATTTACAACCTGTTAGCTGCAGAAGATATTTAGAGCTAAAAAAAAAATTGCTTTTAGCATGTTAGCTGTTAGCTACCATAAACAGATACCTACTGTTTAAATAAACAGCTCAGAAACCACTCGGTGGATTTTTTTCTGCTTACAGAGTGTAATTATATGGCTTCAATTTACAGACTGTTGACCTGTAGAAGACATTTGAGATAAAATTCAATTTATTTATAATTTATTTTCGTAGCGCCCCCGAGGCTGTTTGGAAAAAGTCAAACCGAAACAATTTAAATTTAGCAGATTTGACCATTTCGTGAACTGATTAAGGAACGGTTAAGCTCGGGAACCCTTGTGCTATAACGTCAGCTAAGAAATATATTTTTTCTCAGCAAAGAAATAATAGTTTTTACCGTTTTAATCTTGTAAAGTCCTTCCGTGCTGACGCTTCTGTGGCCGCCATTTTAAGCAGGTCAAACGAGGCGCTGACGCATCGCGTAGCGGTGACGCATAATAGATGTGTATTAAACACCGAAGCGTATTATGTACGGTTTTTTCTGGTTTATTGGCAATAATTGGTCAAAGCGTATTATACACGGGAGCGTATTAAAGACCGACGAATACGGTAAACTTTCTTAAAACAGCCATCAAAGTGCTGACGCGAGCAGATACAAACAGTTCACTGGCACTGGTCCATCTGGGCTTATTTTTAAAAAGTCTTAGTGCGTCATTATAAGCCACCTTCAATCTATGAAGACTGGCTTTTTTTAAATTGCACCACAAATGTGCCGTATACAGTTATGAGTTACAAAGTCAAACTCTAAAACTGTTTAGAAAAATACTTGATTTCTAAACTTAAAAATATTTAGTCCCCCAAACTTTCTTCCAACTGTCAACAGTTACAGTATCATCTTACAAATTAACAATTAATTTGTCAAACAAGAAAGGGACAAATTGCACACTGACTAATTATTTTAGATTGTCAGAAACAAGTGCATAAATGTTAAGTCATCAGAAGAATGATGTGACATGCGGCTCTTCAGTCCCTCACCTGCGGCTCCATGAAGCCTTGACCAAAACTTACAGGAAATTTAATTGTTCTGTTTTTTTTAGTTTTAGCTGTTATTTATTGTCAAATTTCTGCAAATGTTTGAACGACACTATTACTTTATTGCTTCAAAGTGTGATACTGTACTTGATTTCTCCTCGCATCAAAGGACACAGAGGCCAGCAGGATTCAGGGTTTTCATTTTCATCTAAAGGCAGAAAAGAGAAGTTTTTACTTCTTTACATCATACAGTTATTTTCGTCCCAAAATGTAAAATATGAATAAATGTTGAAATTCATTATTGATTCTTAGTTTTAAAATGTCCCCCTCCACACTGGTCAGAAAAGCCCCCTCCAACTCCAAAGTGGCCCATGAGCCACCAGTTGATCATCACAGTTGTAGCAGGTTTTATGGCTCCTGGTTCTTGTTATTATTTAATGAGTGAAGGGGCAGAAATGGCTCTTTGATCAAAAAGGTTACAGACCCCTGTCCTAAACTTAACCACGTACATGCTAGGGGTGTAACGTTACGCTAAAATCACATTTCGGTTCGGTTCAATTACAAGGAGGGCTCGGTTCGGTTTATTTTCGGTACAAAAAAAAAGAAAAAGACAAAATAAAGACTTACAAAATGTTTATTTTGAAAATATGCCAACAATATGTTTGTATTGTATTGTAGTAATAAATAAAAGTGACCCATTTGGATGATATTTTAAATAAACAGCACTCTACAATAAATAAATTATATTAAAAATAATAAAAATCTTAATAAATACAATAACAGTCAGAACCAGAACAATAAGCAGCAACAGACTGTTTACAATCTAACTAATCAAGTTTTTGTCCAGTAGCAGCAGTGTGGCTGTATTTGTCCTCATTACTCACAACCAGAGTTCAGTTCAGTCATCACACACTTCTTAGCTGTAGGTGATCTCTGGTGGATTTCCCTGAAGTGGAAGAGACATGCTACCTCTGCAGGGTATATGCAGGAATAATGAAGTTAATTTCAATACCTTTTCAAGACTTTTTAAAGACCTTCCAAAATAAATTCAAGACCTTATCGTCACTTTGTTTTATTAAGCAACAAATCTTTGATTTACAAAACTGCTGTTGTTTTCAATTACTGTAAATCTGTGAATCTCACCTACAACAGAACTGAGATACAGTGGAAAGAAAAAAGTTCAAAAGAAGAAACTGAACCACGACTAGGTTTAAGAAAATATAGCTTAGGTTACAACAAGACTCGTAGCTATTTTAAAAGGGACCACATATAGGTCTTTAAAATTTTTATGTTATGTCTGTGTGCTATCTTGACAATATTAATTCATTTTAATACACAAAATAATTCTTAGATAATTAATTATACCCTTTTTAATTCTGCCATTTTTAACTTTCGTTTTGAACGACCGGTTTCTGATACTGAGTTCTGAAGTCCACGCCCTTCAACGATCTGTTTACGCCCTCTGTAACAGCCAGTATCTGTAATGTGTTGTTGTTTTAAAATTAGCTATTTTTTTATTACTCATTTGACTTACTGTTAGTGCTAGCTTAAGATAACTTACCGAAACCCGTCTGAGCGCGCCGCAATTTGCTGCTCCTTTTATAGGTAGTCAACAGATTTAATGAAAAGTAACTAAATTCTGATGCTAAAACATCTGATGCTAATGTTAGCTTGTTCCTCTTCCGGTGTTCGCCAGCTCCGCTCGTTGCGCGCGGAGATTTTGGGAGTTATCGCTGTTCCAGTCAAGACAACACAAAGTTCACCAAGTGTCTCCCGTAAATTAATCCGTTAGGAGAAGGTCCTCGCTGCTGCGAGGCTGCAGCGAGGCTGTACAGTTGAAGCTCCGCTCCATCGCGCCAGAAGAGGGTCCCGTTGCCGCCGGTCCCTACGCCGGGGGTCCGCTCGTTTAATTTTTGCCGGCTGCGCGTTGGGAGCGATCGCAAATACACTAAAAATTGAACTAAAACATAAAAATAACAATTATACTTTATTTATAAAGCCATTTAAAAAAAACACAGCTGCAACAAAGTGCTGTACACATGAAATTAAGAACATATAAACAAAAGATGAGATGAAATCATGAAAAACAACAGTCATGTGTTTAATACAGAAGTGG
Organism: Garcialebias charrua; assembly: GCA_038048925.1. Lineage (NCBI taxonomy): Eukaryota > Metazoa > Chordata > Actinopteri > Cyprinodontiformes > Rivulidae > Garcialebias > Garcialebias charrua. The sequence goes on from JBBPBX010076930.1 coordinate 9,366, forward strand.
GTTGAGCCTAACCAGGGGTTGCTAGGTGAGGGGCTGGACTCATGTTGGGGTGGGTTGTGGCAGATTGGCTGCGGTTTGTGACGTCACAAACCGCAGGAAGTGAGAAACGAACCGTTTGTATCACAGACAAATAAATCTACTTAGAGTAAATAAACCACTGGGTGCATTTCTTTGGCCTTAGGACTGTTTTTTTATGAAGTACATACCCAAAGTTGAGTAAAAAAAACATTAAAAGGTGAATTTTGCATGTGTGGTCCCCTTTAAAGTAACTTGGTTGAACAATGGCGAATAAGAAATAAACACGGTTATTCTCGGCGACAGGCCTCAGCTATTCTTGAAAATCAGGCATCTCCAACCAGGAGTCAGAAAACTTGCATTTACCCATTGTTCTCACGGTCTCGCGGCAACTTACTCAAACACACAGACTCAACTTGGAGATAAAGCAGCCGTGCATGCGCACAAGATAGGCCTAGCCGTAAAGGCTGTTGTAACCTGACACCCTAAATTTGTGCGAAGCGGTTTCCGAATCATCCGCGGTGAGGAAAACAAATATTAGTCATACATACTTTTTGCTGTCAAATTATTTAAAGCTAGAACAGCAAAAAAAATAATACCTCATCAAATCGCTTTCAAGACTTTTTAATACTTTTCAAGACCCTTAATTTTCCCAAAATTGATTTATCAACTTTTAATAACTTTCAAGACCCTGCATATACTCTGCTCTGTAACTGGAAATACTGGAAATAAAACACAGAGGTAAAAAAAAAACAAGTTAATAAGATTATGATTTTAAATAATAATAAATAATAATTATAATAAAAGAACAATACCTCTTGAACGGTTGAATCTCTCACTCATCATCAGGGCAGGGCTTAAATCAGCTCCAGGACTTGTTCACAATCAGTTTTAGTTTTTTCATAAAGAGCTGAACTTTTTGACTTAAAGCTGCTATATGTAACTTTTCTAACAATATATTTTTTAACATATTTCTTCACTCTGTCACTAGATTGATGTTAGAGAGGTAATCTCTGAAAAAAACTAAAAAACAATATTGTCCCCTTGCTTCTCCAGGTGGTAAATAAGCATTTCTAAAAAGAAAAAGTGACCCGCCATTTTCCAGCCAATAAAAACAAAGTTTGTAACCAGCCAATAAAAACAGAGCTTGAATTTGAATCAGCCAATAAAAACAGAGCTTGAATTTGAATTTCAACAGACCGGGGGGGCAGAGCCATATATGGCTCTGAGGGGGAGGGATCAGAATGCTTTACTTGTTGAAATTTTTTCTAAGTGCTGATGTTCTACAGAAACTGCAGACTGCACCTTTAAGTGTTGACGTGATGGATGTCTCGTAGCAAGGATCAACTGCGCATAAACAACATTCAGAGTAGATTCAGAGCTTTAAAAACGCATACAGTTTGTGTTATTGATCTGGACCGCTCTGATTACCTGATGAAGTTGTTTAAATGCAGCTGTGTTGTTAGCGCTGTTTCTGTAACAGCTGCTGTTTCTTGGTTCACGTTCGGATGAAGTCGTTTCAAACGAGTTCACGTTAGACGTGTTGCTGCTGCAGAGCCAGTCTTGTGAAACAATGTCCACACATACAGCTTAGTGTGCTCGTCTTTTAACAAGAAAACCATAATGTTAACAAACAGGAGACCGCAGCGAGAAGCTAACGGCTAATGCTGCGCGATAATAGCTCCGTGCTGAAATGCGCCCAGGAAATTTTGTTCCGCGGCGCATATATTAACGTTCAACGAGTGAAAAAATAACCAAAACGGTACGGAGGTGGACCGAACCGAACGTGCTGTACCGAAACGGTTCGGTACACCCACTACATCTATCTTTTATTGGATAAAAAAAAGGAGTTTGTGGTATGCCTGTGGTTAACACAAACTCCTTTTTTATCCAATAAAAGACAAACGTAAAATAAGTTCAACCAAGTGAGGATCAAACCCGAGTCGAGATAACATTTTGAGCGGCAACCCGACGTGTTTCCAGTGAACCACCGAGGCATGTTGCTCTTTCCATGAGTCCACTTTTCCTATAAAGGAACCGCCCCTCACAAAATCCTGGCTATGCGCAAGAGTTAGAGAATATTAGTTATATTTTAATGAAATTCAGCTCGCGCTGAAAGGCAGAAATGCTCTGTATGGGTGCGCGCTTTGTGTTATTTACGTTCTAACATAAGCTGATTTGTAATCAGTTATTAACAAAAATTAAACTCTGAAACACTAATTCAGCTAACAAATATTTTTAGGCGTTTCTGTAGTTAAATTTTAATGAAATTCAGCCCGCGCTGAGGTTAGAAGAGTTGATGACTCAACACGCAGCAGTCCCGCCCCTGCTGCAAACAACGAATCAAATGATGAGCAGTACATGACGTCAGACTGGGCCCAGGAGCTCGGCCCGCTTAGAACCTCCGTCGGTCGGGTTCTAAAACTCGGGCTGACGCCGGCCCGAAAAGGCAAATGCGAACATGACGAACCCGGGTTAGAAGCCGGGCTGGGCCGGGGAGGGCTGTGCAGTGCGAAAACGGCTTGTGTGAGAGGTGGGGTGGGGGACACCCTGGACAGGTCTCCAGTTCATCACAGGGACAAATAGAGACAAACAACCCTTCACTCTCTCTCTCACCTAGGCACAATTCAGAGTTACCATCAGTCTAACATGCATGTTTTTAGTCTGTGGGAGGAAACTGGAGCACCTGGAGAAAACCCACACAACACGTAGAGCTCATGCAAACTCCACCCAGAAGGGTCCCGGGCTGGGATTTGAACTGGCAACCTTCTTGCTGAGAGGCAACAGCTCTACTAACTGCTCTACCGTGCTGCCTTTTCTCTTATTCAGACTACGCTATGTACAGTATTTTCTGGTGTATAGGTCGCATTGTCCAATTATCACCAATAGATTGGAAAAATCCCTAGATAGGTTGCACCTACGTTTAGCTCTGCTGCAAATGTCTGCCACAGGAGCGCACAGCAAGGCTTTTAAGAAGATTAACACTTAAAAACAATTATTTGTTTGATAAAAATTATAGCAAATATTAGGGGTGTAACGATACACAAAACTCTCGAGACGAGACGAGACAAATTACAGAGTTCGCGAGAACGAGACGAGATTTTAATATTAGTTCAAGAAAACTTCAAAGATCGGTTTTATGCCGCAAAAAGGCTTTTATTCTGTTTTAACATGTATTACAAACCCAACTGATGTCTTCATTTTACTGATTGAATCTCCTTAGACCTTAGAACGTTCAACTTTGTTAAAAAAATAGATATTCACGCAGGACTTTCCAAAAATTGAACATAAATATCCGCATCAGCACTGAATCTGCAGCCGTCACTCACCAGTGTTGCCAGATTGGGCGGTTCACCGCGATTTTCCTTCTGACTTTTGCGGGTAAAGAGTGCTTTGGGTGGGTGGGACTCTATCTGGCAACACCGGTCACACCGGTGTTTACACGCGTGTCTTTACATTCGGGGCAGCGTCGGCAGCGCCGGGACCCTCCATCAATGTAGAGGCGTCTGCGGCACCGGGACCCTCCATCAGTAGTTGGGGCGTCTTCTATAGCAACTTCATCCGGCGAAGCCATGCTGTCCGTGACGCTGACTTGCTAGGGGCTCTGCTAGCATTAGCGACTCGCGAGACAACGTTACCTCTCAACGAGAGATATCGCGGGAGTTTAATATCGCGAGATCTCGTACAACGAGATCTCGTTACACCCCTAGCAAATATGTGTCTGAGCTAAACTTTTCCTTAATAAATGAACGTAATTGTGAAATGAGCTGGATTTAAACATTTGTTTCACCGAAAGTGATAACAAGCCATATATAGGTCGCACCTGAGTATAGGTCGCAGGCCTTGAAAAAACATAAAAAGGTGCGACCTATACACCAGAAAATACGGTAGTGTCATGAAGACTGTTCTCATAATAAAGCCATATCTGTCAAATTATGCCTTTTGTTAGGGATTTTTATTTTTTTATTTTAATATTTATGCTTCTGGTACTGGAACAACAACATCAAAATGTGGGTATGAATTTGGTGAAACACTGCATACTACATGTAACAGTCCCTGCAGCAATGCTTTGGTGTTTGACTTTAAAGGAGAAATGAAAAGTGTTTTTAAGCTAATAGTAGTCTAATGAAAAGCATAAAATAAGCTTGTTGAGAAAATTTCACAAGTCAAAAATGTCATCCTAACTCAAATTTAGACTTTGCAAAGTGAAAAAATTCTCATCTGGTGTTTTTGACCCCCCTCCCTCTGCTTGCTCTCCGTCCCCTGAATATGACATAGGCAGTGCAATGGTCGTCCCTCATACAGTAATATTAGTGTGTGTATCTAGTATTTTTTCAACTTTCATCATTTTGTAAACCGCCCCCTAGCTTATAGACTGTAGTTATGTTATCATTCACAAGAGTTTGTATATATTTTTTGTTTATGTAGTGTTTTGTAGTTCTGTTTGTGTTAATAAAAAAAAAAATCTAGTAGTGGACAAAAAGGTTTCAGTGTGTAGCAATTAGGGATGCAGCAAAAAAAATCTATTTTTTAAAGAATCAAGATTCTTAGTCCTGGCGATTCAGAATCGATTCTAAAAGCCCCAAAATAGATTTTAAAACTTTTTTAAAATTTTATATTGTATTTTTACCGCTCCTGTGCATTCGGCCGCTGTAGAATTTTGGCCGTGTAGGGCCACCGTAGTTAGTTAGCCAGGCAGCTCCCAATGGAGCCTGCTAGCAAGGAGGGAGACCCTGCATGTTTCAACTTGCTCCTTCATCTTTAAAAATCATTTTAGATCCTACTATGTTCTGTGGAATACAGAGCTTAACAAGACATTGGTAACTGTTTCAGGACATTTTCAACACCCCCACTTCCATGTTAGCATACGGCGCTAGCATGCTAACGTTAGCATACGGCGCTAGCATGCTAACGTTAGCATGCGAAGGCTATTCGTATTTCCAGGATAGAAATGCCCATTAATGCACTAAATCACCAAACTGTTTTTGACAAACTTAAGTGATATCCTTCGGATTCAAAAAAGTATTCTGCTTCCATTTTAAATGACAGACAAGAGGACAGTAATGATGGGTTTATAGCTTCAGTGTTATTGTAAGATAGCAAAGGAGGTCTTAATTGTGTCATAAAAGTGCGTCCAGAAAATTACTACAGAAATCACTGCACTTCGGCATGTAGCAGGAAAAATGTAAAAAAACTATTTCTTTAAGCTACTGACTTGAAAAAAGCATACTAAGTATGTTTATGTGTGTTGTTTACTATATGAAATTCTTGTTATATCAATTTTTTCAGATTTGATTACATTTCTCCTTTAATTCAGTTCGGTTTATTTCTGTAGCTCCAGTTCATCATAACAGAAGTCACATCAGGACACTGAACATTCACATTCATAAAAAAGTACCCTGATGCATGCTCAATAATCCAGGTTCATAAAAAAGCCAGTTAATACAAGTAATCCATCTAAGGAAGCAGCAGATGTTGTTAAATCTTCACTTCGTCACAGTCTCCATCCTGAGCAAGCACAAAGAAGACAGTGGAAAGAAAAACCTCCAACAGAACCAGGCTCAGGACGAGCGGCAATCTGCTTCGACTGGCTGGGTTTGAGAGGACAGGAAGTAGAAACAGACAAACACACAATGACAGGTCCAGGTGTACTTTGTATAGTCCAGATGTACTTTCTATGGTCCAGCCAGGTGTACTTTCTATGGTCTAGGTGTACTTTCTATGGTCTAGGTGTATTTTCTATGGTCTAGGTGTACTTTCTATGTTCCATATGTACGTTCTACGGTCCAGGTGTACTTTCTATGGTCTAGGTCAGTGTTTTTCAACCACTGAATGATCGTCAGGTGGGCCGTGGAAATTATCCAATTTCACTTAACTGGTCTAAAAAATTTTTTTGAAAACGAATTAATTACTGTATCTAATAATATGCCATTTTTGAGTGTCTGTGCTGTAGTAGTGTCTAGCGGCGTAATCATGTAATTTCCTTATCGCTAGATAGATGGCAGTATGGAACATAGCATTGCACATTAAAACAAGAGAAGTAGTGATGCATGAACGTGACATGTAGCAGTGACAGCATTGCATTCTAGCTAGCTGCTAGCAAGACTATGACAGTGATGGAAAAGTTTTTGAAAAGAAAAAATACTAACTCCGATCTGGTCCCTGGACAAAATTCGGACCCAGATGTAGGCCCTAGTATAAGTGGATATCAGAAGAAGGCAGATGCAGTGAGCTCGAGACAGTACAGTGAGAGTTACATTTCGTTTGGATTTACTTTTACCGGGGACGCAATGACACCGACTCCGTTGTGCTTGGTATGCGGTGAGAAGCTGTTTATTTCATTCCTATTCAAGACACTTTGATAAGAATGACTATATATTTAATATAGGCGGATAAAGTGTATCTATGTTTACAATTTTGGTTGGTGGTGTGCCTCGTGATTTTTTCAATGAAAACACTGTGCCTTGGCTCAAAAAAGGTTGAAAAACACTGGTCTAGGTGTACTTTCTATGGTCTAGGTGTACTTTCTGTAGGAGTAAAGACAAAAAACATGTTAAGATAAAAATAATTACAAATAGAAACAGGTAGAGTAGAGCAAGTCAAGACAGCAGCAGAGAGACGAAGTGTGGTCAGTTTGTCCTCCAGCAGTCTAAGCCTATAGCAGCAGAACTAAGGGATAGCTCAGGAAACCCAAGCCAACACTAACTATAGGAATTTAGAAAAAAGTAAAGTCTTAATCCCAGTCTTCAAACTGGACAATGTGTCAGCCTCATGGACAGAAACTGGAAGTTGGTTCCACAAGAGAGGAGCCTGAGAACTGAAAGATCTTCATCAATTTCTGCTTTTGGAAACTCTAGGAACCACAAGTAAACCTGCAGTCTGAGAGTGAAGTGCTCTGTTAATAAAATATGGAACAATAAGATCTTTACAGCACAGTCAGCAACATCATCCTCCTAGTCTGTTCTAGTCTTCAGGACTTGGTTTGACAGCTTTTAGTAGTTTTCAGTCCAGTGGAAACTACTGTATTTTGTAATTTGATGATAACTGGAATTCATCTCCTTATAATTTATTATTAGTCTATACGGAGTTTGATCCAGACTGAATACATTGTCAAAAAGAGTTTTAATTTTTTTAGACAATGATGAAACACTTTTACACACACACACCTGTTAATGCTGTCAACCTTCAGTTAATCCATACCATACCAATTTATTTATAATAATAATAATAAACTTTATTTGTATAGCACCTTCCTACAATGCCTTGCATTGACCAAGGTGCTTAACAGGATAAAAAGATGAATAAACTGGAACAATAAATCAATGAAAATAGAATAAGAAACAACAGCAATAAAAGAAGGCAATGGAAATAAAAAATGCTACATACTAAAATAACACAAGTAATAAAAGTTACACACTGAAAGCTTTTTTGAACAAGTGGAAATAAAAAGGCAATGGAAATAAAAAATGCTACATATTAAAATACCAAAAGTAATAAAAGTTACACACTGAAAGCTTTTTTGAACAAGTGGGTCTTCAGTCTGGTTTTGAACAGAGTCAGATCAGAGGTGGCACGCAGCTCAATGGGGAGACCGGTCATTTTCTGTTGCC
>JBBPBX010076931.1:2899-16990 GCA_038048925.1 Garcialebias charrua
AAGCCTCGGATATAGTTGACGCGTCGCATAGGGCGCGCGGCCAAAGTGACGCAAACGCGACGTCCCCGCCCCCGCGCTTTGGCCAGCGCGTTGGTTTCGCGCGTGGTCGTGCACCTCCCAAATTTTGAAGCTCCGCAAGCCTAGCGCGCGCGCCGAATTGATTGACAGGTCGGGTAGGGACCTCCCCGACAGCCTTCACGCCAGAATCTGCAACTGTCTGCGCCGCTGTGGTCGTGGAAACGGCGTCGCGACGCATGGAGGAATGTTTTTTATGTGATTCAAATGTTTTAAATTCCCCGAGCGAGCGGAAAGCCATTTGTTTTTGTTGTGTGATTTCAAACAGTTCTTCTTCTACGGTAGATTTCTTCTTCTACACCCTTTCTTGCAACATATGCACAGGTTTTAGAGGGTACTGCCGCCTGCTGGTCAGTAAAAGAACAGCACTTTGCCATGCGCTGCCGTGCCACACTATAAACGCATGCACAGTGCGCGCGCAGCACGCGCGATCCAGCTTGCGGACCAAAGCGCGACTATATCCGAGGCTTCAGTTTCTTCTTTCGGCAAATTTTCGCTCAACGGCGCTAACTGCGTCACAACCTCCTGCTAGCCATTAGCATGCTAACCAGCGAAAGCAAGATGACGGAGAAGACGGCTTCAAATAAAAGCAAACTAGGAACAACTTCGACGCTTCTCGCCGGACATGGCTCCCGAGAAGGGAAAACGGAGGACAAGGAGGAGGAAAACCAAGACGACGAGTCCTCGCTCGCGCCCATGCCCCAGCGGATGCGGCTACTCCCTCTCGGCGACGGACACCCACGAGGCCTGTCCTGTCTGCCTAGGGATTCTGCACGCGAGGAAAGCGCTGGAATTCCCCGACTCCTGCTCTCACTGCCGTCGAATGTCGGCAGTAGTGAGGAAACGACGGGCTGACGCGTTGGCCAAATCCATGGCTAGGAACGCGGCGCTGAAGGTCGCACGTCGCACTAAAGTGCTCCCTCCTGAACCGGAGCCTGACAACGTGGACCTGGAATGCAACGGCCGAGTCGGAGAGGACAACATGTCGGACTCCTCAGTTGCCGCCGAGGACTCGACGCCTGAAGTGTCCGACCAAGACGCCGAATATGGTCACAAAGGGAAACTGCTGATTCCTCCCAGAACCTGGCGCAAATCTTACCGGAACCGGACCTGTCGGTACCTGCCCTGTTCGACCTGTGCCACAGGGCGGCAGATGCCCTACAGGTCACGTGGCCAGACCCCACGTCTCGCCAACAGGCTACGAGACTTGCGGGGAGCTATTTCTACACGAAACAATCAACAACGTCGCAGAAATTACCAATTTTCCCGGACTTCCTCATGGAGCTCAAACGCTCCTGGTCGGAACCTGGGGCTTCCATCATGCTGCCATTATCCCGACTCCTTGACGTCGCGGGAATGGAGACAGCAGGCTATGCCAATGCACCCCCGATAGAGGAGACTATGGCGGCTCACTTGGCCCCCACAGTCACGGGGACGAAACCTACGCTACAGAGCAGGGACTGCCACGCTTCGGAGAATGAATGCATCGACCATGGTGCAAGCATACCTGGCGGAAAAACTCCAACATAGCCAGGTAATAAAAGACGAGCAGGACTCGAAGGAAGCCATGGAGGAGATCCGCCGTGCCTCGGACCTCGTGCTCCGCATGATGGGGACAATAGCCATTTCCCAAGGCAAGGCAATGGCGGAAATAGTTGTCGCCCAGCGCCATCTTTGGCTAACTATGTCGGACCTCCCAGAAAACCAGAGGTCCACTTTCCTCCAGCACCCTATCGAGCCGACGGAACTCTTCGGGGAAGCATTGGAACGCGTCCAGGAAAGGCTGACACAAAGGGGTTGCTTGCTGTAGTGAACCTACCTAGGGTCAAACTAAGGTTTTTGAACTGTTCCAGAGATGACCTTTACTGACCTTTCAGTAAAGCAAGACATTTACTTCAAATTATTCCATTAGTTGTAATCTGAGAACATAGTCACCAAAAGAGACTATTTCTATCTTTGATTTTATTCTAATGTAATCAAAAGAATAACTTTTGTCATTTTCATGATATATGTTATATGCTGTTATTCTTTTAATATGGAGTATTACTGTGTTACTTGACCATATAATGGTGTCAGAGTGAATTTTATGTGTTATTGTGATTTTCAGATTTGTTCTAGAAGTGTTAAGACGCTAATCCAAGTATTTTTCCTCTTGGAGTCTATGCGTCTGTCTTTTCCTAAACATTTCCTCTGCTTCTGGCTGTAACCTTGGGTCGTGATAACAGCAAGTGAACTCCTCGACTGTTTCTTTTGAACCAATCGGAAAGAGACAAGTCTCAGAGTTCTTTCTTAAAGTTCTAAGCTAAGCTGGAATAGACAGAGTCTGCTGGAAAAACTTCAAGACATGAGGTTTCCCAAAGAGCTGAATGAACGCCTGTCACACGCTAAGTACACGTCATTCAGTTAAAGACTTATAACATGCCAAGTTATAAGTCATCTCCAAGAACTCCAAGTTCTTAACGAACTCTCTGGAGGAACGCTTTATTTTGAAAACTAACCAGGACATGCCACGGTCTTTGACGAGGAAGGCAGGCGTCACGACACGCGAATCTATAAACACGCCGAGGTACAACTGGACTTCACGGACAGATGACCTGTGAGTCCAAGACTGCTTCTACAACTCTATCCACCGAGACGAACGTCCAAAGGTACAGAGTGCTGATGTTTTTGGATCGTGCTGTGAGGTCGAGCTGGTTCTCGTACGGAGGAGTGTCATTTCTGGTTAAAACTCAAAATAGATGACTCTCTAAACTTCCCTTTCTTCCATTTCCTTTAAACCTCTCTTATCTTAATTTCTAAGCTGGAAACTACATTTTAAGTCATAGAGCCCTCAGACTAAGTATGTTAACATCCAGTATTTATGTCTGTTGTGTTGTAATTTAACTGTGCTGACGTGTTAAATTGCAAGAAAGTGCGAATCATGTCAATTAAGTGACAGAGAACGTTGACTTTAGTTTGGTATGCCAGGAGACACTACCATTTATTTATAATAAATCAACTAAAATCAACATCATTACATTGCCAAGGAAAAGCTTTGCACCCCCAAAGGAAGACACGCGTGGCTCACCACGGAAGAGACCCACTGGTGGCGGCAAAACATTCCAGTACCGCCTAAGGACCTCTTCAGGGACCCAATGTGGAAAACAGACTCGAACCTGATGTAACAGGACAATCTGACAATTTTACAGGTTTGCCCGCCCACGTGGTATGGGAACCTGGCTCCTTGAGTCCAGTCTACCCTTGTAAAAGACTACGAGGAGTGACTGGCATGTGTGCGCGCACGAAACATGACTCGAACTTTGCATGTGTAAACAAAACAAACACTGTTTCAGACATGTACAAAAATAAAAGCACTGAAGCACAGACTGTCCTGGTTCTTGACTCGAGTCCCATTTTTATAAACAAACTATATGGTCAAAATATGAACCACAGCAAGATACACGAGTTCCGCCAAGGACGGCCAGATCTCGCGATATCTTCTGTTGAGCCGACCAGCCTGCTCAGAGGAGTGCAAGAGGGGTCAAAGGTCACCCCTCTGGCACTAAAACACGACAAGCAGCACTTCAACATGCCCTCCAGGCTCAGTGCGCATGCGCAAGCCTGGAAGGCGTGTTTACCAAATGAGTGGGTCATGACAACGATACGTCATGGACTCAAGTTGCAGTTCTCAAAGAGACCGCCCCGCTTCACAGGGGTGCTGCAATCTAAAATTAACCCTAAACGTGCACACGTACTGAGGGAGGAAGTCTCAACAATGCTGCAAAAGGGAGTGATTAGCCTGGTCCCAGGACGCAAGCTACGCTCTGGCCACTACAGCAAATACTTCCTGGTGCCCAAAAAGGATCATTCCCTGAGATTGATTCTGGATCTCAGGACTCTTAACAAGAGGATTAAAACATTTCAGTTCGAGATGCTTACACTATGGCAAGTTCTCCAGTCTGTGAGACCTGGGGCCTCATGTACAAAGACTTGCGTAGATTTCTTACTGAAAAGTCACGTACGGACAAATCCAGAAAAGTGTCCACGCACAAAAAAATCCAGATTTATCAAACTGTGCGTACACCGGAATCCACGCACATTCCTTATGTACAACACAATCAACGTGGAATTCAGCGCACATGAGAGAGTGGCCGACTCCGCCCTTGACACGCCTCCGTATGAATATGCAAAGTCATTCAAATATGCCATGCACGACAGGAATGTCGTCTCTGCTCCATTGCAAACCATGTCGGAACGTGGAAAAAAGAGGAACTTCACGGACTGTGAACAGAAATCACTTCTGAGTGAGGCAGAGAAGCACGGAAAAAGGCTTCATTCGGCACGCACAGTGCAAAACAAACCATCCACTTTTAAATAAGAAGTTGACCAAGCTGATCTAACATGCCTGTATAGCTTAGTGGCGAACGCGCCCGCCCTTCGTCCCAAAGGTCGTGAGATCGACTCCCGCTTGGTACAATGTTTTTTTTTTCATTCCAGATTTAAAGACCACAGGAAAACTATTGAATGAAACAACAAGAAATAGAACAATACATGAAATGAAAGGAAGCAGACGATTTATTGTTTTGTAAATAGTTTTCATGTGTATTTCAATCTGGAACGAAAAAAAAAAGAAAAACGTTGTACCATGCGGGAGTCGATCTCACGACCTTTGGAACTAAAGGCAAGCGCTTTACCCACTGACCTAAACGTAGGCGTGTTAATACACCTTGGTTAACTTCTTATCTANAAATCCAGAAAAGTGTCCACGCACAAAAAAATCCAGATTTATCAAACTGTGCGTACACCGGAATCCACGCACATTCCTTATGTACAACACAATCAACGTGGAATTCAGCGCACATGAGAGAGTGGCCGACTCCGCCCTTGACACGCCTCCGTATGAATATGCAAAGTCATTCAAATATGCCATGCACGACAGGAATGTCGTCTCTGCTCCATTGCAAACCATGTCGGAACGTGGAAAAAAGAGGAACTTCACGGACTGTGAACAGAAATCACTTCTGAGTGAGGCAGAGAAGCACGGAAAAAGGCTTCATTCGGCACGCACAGTGCAAAACAAACCATCCACTTTTAAATAAGAAGTTGACCAAGCTGATCTAACATGCCTGTATAGCTTAGTGGCGAACGCGCCCGCCCTTCGTCCCAAAGGTCGTGAGATCGACTCCCGCTTGGTACAATGTTTTTTTTTTTCATTCCAGATTTAAAGACCACAGGAAAACTATTGAATGAAACAACAAGAAATAGAACAATACATGAAATGAAAGGAAGCAGACGATTTATTGTTTTGTAAATAGTTTTCATGTGTATTTCAATCTGGAACGAAAAAAAAAAGAAAAACGTTGTACCATGCGGGAGTCGATCTCACGACCTTTGGAACTAAAGGCAAGCGCTTTACCCACTGACCTAAACGTAGGCGTGTTAATACACCTTGGTTAACTTCTTATCTAAAGAAATTACATCTCATTGTTGTCAATATTGTTGCCACTATCTGGCGCATGCTTTTATATCCACTCATCTAATTGCGTCCATGTGGATGTAATAATCGTTAATCATGTGTGTTTGGTGGGATTTATGATTGTTTTCACATCGTGGACACGGTTTCACAGATCACCTGTAAGTGTCGCCAAAGGAACAATAACCACAGAAACGTGCGTACGCCAACAGGGGAGCAGCCGTGGATTTCTACGTGGATGCGCAGATATTCCCGTTCATATCAGATTTGATACATACGCCACTTTGCGTGGAAAGTGACGTGCGCAATGTTTTTGTGCGCACGCATGGTTGATACATGAGGCCCCTGGAGACTATAATAATAATAATAATAATAATAATAATAATAATAATAATAATAATAATAATAATGTCACATTTTTGTCATCTGTGTATGTTTCCATACAAGACGAAATTTGACTCTGCATTTAACCCAATCACCACTAGGTGGGGCAGTGGGCAGCTATAGAAAGCGTGCCGGGGCCTGTACAGTGGATTTAAAAGATGCCTCTTTCCATATAGGTGTATAGAGGAAACACAGGAAGTTCCTCCGCTTTGCCTTTGAAGGTAATGCTTATGAATTCAAAGCTTTACCTTTTTGGTTTATTCATTCAACCTTTATTTATATAGGCTAGGACTCATTTACAAGAGGGACCTGTCTCACTCACACCCAGGGTCACCTAGCACTTTGGTGTGGACTTGTTCCTGTTTAAAGTGCTTTATAAATAAAATGGTATGGTATGGTATAGGGTCAATTTAGAGTTACCAATCAGCCAAACATGCATCTTTTTGGACTGTGGGAGGAAACCGGAGCACCCGGAGAAAACCCACGCATGCACGGAGAGAACATGCAAACTCCACCCAGAAAGGCCCCCGGACCGGGATTTGAACCGGGGACCTGCTCGCTGAGAGGCAACAGCTCTACCAGTTGTGCCACCGTGCTGCCCACGGACTCAGCGCACATTTACCAAATGTCTGGATGCAACCCTGACCCCTCTTAGGAATCAAGGACTCAGGGTCATGAATTACCTGGATGACCTGCTGATTCTAGCTGAAAGTAGAAATCAGGCTCAGTCACACTCCTATAGGGTGATTCTTCACCTGAAGTCTCTTGGGTTTGTCATAACCCTACAAAAAAGTGATTTGACTCATCGCGGGTTACCATATTTTTGGGAGTACAGATCGACACCGTTCAGTACAGAGCATGGCTCTCGAAGGAACGTGTTTCCTCCATTTGCCGTTGCCTGGAAAAATTCAAACTGGACCAACAGGTCCCTGTGAAAACCTGCCAACGCCTCTTAGGCCTCTTGGCGGCAGCCATTCCCTATGTGCCACACGCATTACTGAAAATGCGGCCCATACAAGTATGGCTAAACCAACGAATACAACCCGACTTGCCTAATCAGGCAGAGAAGGTTAGGATAGACCCAGAGTGCCTGGAGGCCCTGGAATCCTGGAGAGACTTGTCCGTTTTCACGGAAGGGGTCTCATTGGGAAGGGTGTCATCTCGTGTGGTCATCACGACGGACGCCTCAAAAACTGGATGGGGGGCGATCTGTAGAAATCACAACGCCCGCGGCCTTTGGAATGAACAGGAAGCAAGATTGCATATCAACTTCCTGGAATTGTTGGCCGTATTCCTGTCTCTAAAATATTTCTTCAATAAAGGTCTGATTGCTGGACAACACATCCTGGTGAAATCAGATAACAGGACCACAGTGTCCTTCATCAACAGAGAGGGAGGGACAAGGTCTCGGGCCCTCCTAGGATTGGCACAGAGGATGCTCACATGGTGTGCTCCAAGAATCTTGTCACTTAGGGCGACTCATGTCCCCGGTGAACTAAATTATGGGGCGGACGCCCTGTCAAGAGGACCCCTTTTGGCGTCGGAATGGAGCCTGAATCCACGAATTGTGGAGCAGGTCTGGTCACAATTTGGGAAAGCCTCTGTGGACCTGTTTGCCTGCAGGGCTAGCTCACACTGTGACCTCTACTTTTCCTTGAGGGAAGCAGACACTCCATTGGGTATGGATGCTCTGGCACATGATTGACCTGCAGGGGTGCTCTACTATGCCTTTCCACCTGTCCCTCTGATCGAGGCAACATTGGAACGGGTACGTCAGGGAGCTCTCTCCTTAATCCTCATAGCCCCAAGGTGGCCACAGAAGACGTGGTTCCCAGAGCTGATTTCAATGCTATCTGGGATACCATGGCAATTGCCTTCTCACAGGGACCTACTGACTCAGGCGCATGGGCAGCTTCTACACCCACGTCCAGAGTTGTGGCAACTTTCAGCCTGGCCTCTGAAGGGATCTGGCTGAGAGCCTAAGGCTTTGGTTGCTTTGTCCCAAAACAAAGAACAAAGTAAAACGGACTTGTGAGGTTACCCTGTGCTTGGCTTGGGTCTCTACATCGGTCATCCAATTTCTTGTGACATGGTGGGTCTATTTTTTCCTCCTGTTTTCTCAGGATATCCAATTGAGGAAAAAGGGGATGTTAAGCTTTCACACTGATGGAGCATGCTTAAGCTGTCTCTAGTTGGTGTATACATATATGCCTAGTGGAAACATCTTGTTGGTGTTTCTTGCATTTGGCATTTTTTCCTCTTAGCATGTGCCTTCTGCATTCCCTGCAGACGGTAGCCAAGGGATGCCTGTCCTTTAGGACTGATGTTCTCACTTGTACTTTGCTGAGCATTTCAAGGGTGTGAATGGATTACGTTCCCATAGCAAGTATGTTGCACCGAGAGACCAACTGAAAGGGAACTGAAAGTTATGCACCATAACTCATGTTCCCTGAAGGAAGGGAACGAGGTGCAACATAGCTGGCCCTTTCAATGCTGAAAGCTCGGTGAAGTGCAATTTTGGAGAAAGATGGAGGGGCGCAGGCCGCTTAAGTACCCAGAGGGCTGGGCCTCTGGCGCGGCAGTGACGCCCCTAGCCGTAAAGGCGTGAGTATATTCCTTCAGGTAATCGCGCGGGGGCCAATTCCCATAGCAAGTATGTTGCACCTCGTTCCCTTCCTTCAGGGAACATGAGTTATGGTGCATAACTTTCAATTTTTCTAACTAATACAATACACATTATGCTACTTCATTTTTTTTAACAATTCAGTTTTGATCATTTTCCTAAATGTACACATTGACTTGACATTTTTAACATCACTCTCTAAACCCTTCCATAATCCAATTCCCTGGATTGAGGTGGACCGCTTCTTCAAACTGCTTCTGAGTTTTGGTTTGACAAATATCTCTACCCCCTTAAGGTTATAACAACTTTGTCTTTTAACATCATGTATATGGATATTTAAAGGTACTGTGTTATTCTGAGCCCTGTACATAACTGATAAAATATTATAATCTACCAAGTCATGGAACTTCAATAACTTCAGTTGATATAATAATGTGCTTGATGGATGACAGTAATGCCTTTTTAATTTTTTACTATAAACAACTTTTCAGTTGTTCAGCTTTTACAATTCAATGAATCTAAAAGAACAGTCAAGTAATAACTATGTTACAGTATATCCTTATTATTATTATTATTATTATTATTATTATTTTTTTATTTTTTTATTTTTTTTTATTATTATTCTTGTTTCAGTATATAGCCTTTAGAGCCGGAACCAAACCATGTTCCTAGTGGCTTGGCATGTATGGTGGAATCTTGATATTCAGTGACTGTCATGTTTCTGTTGTTTTGATCTTGTATTCTCTGCAGATCTTCCAGTGTAGATATGCTGCTGCCTTATTAGGCTTCTGGATATACTCAGTTTTTTGCTAATTCTAGGCAGCCTGAGATTAGTTGATGATCCCTTCATATTTTCCACATATCCTGCACAGTAAATTGGTCCCATCAATAATGATGTAATGATGATAGGACTTGTAGCCAGGCTCTAGTTTTGTGCATCTGCTTACATTCTTGATAGTGTTTCATTTGAGTCAGAGTTAGAGAGATGTATTTATCATACACACCACATGTGGTACATGTGGTGGAACAATATTATGTACGCAGGGTCCCAATTACATCCCACAATAAAATTTAAATGAAAAACAGCAATATCTAAGATATGAACTAAGAAAAACGTCAACTAAATATACACTAAGCACTAATAGCATAAAAACAATATGCCGCACAGCAGCACGAATGAGTGGATCATCTGTAGTTGTTAGGTATGTGTCCAATCTAGTGGTAGTAGTTTCAAAGTTCAGTTCCAATTGAACTGTGGCTCTTCCTCCTGTTGTTCTTGGTAAGTAGAGTCTGTCAACGTCTGCTTTTGGGTGCTGTATCTTTGCCATTGTTAGCATATTTCTTGTTTTAATGTATAGTCTCTTGATATCACTGAGATTTCAGTTGATGTTGACACTATATTGTTTAGCTATGCTGTTAATAGCTTCAACTTTATTGGTAGCATTAAATTCACTTTGCATTATCATTCTAACTTCTGTAGTATTCTATCCTGACTGTTCATTTATTTATTTATATTTTTTCATTGCTGAGCATTGGATTTCATCACCCTCATTGATTTCTATGCCTTTGTGTGTGCCTTCTTGGTCTAGTCACCTAAATAGTGGTGTTGATGTCTAGGTGTATGTCAGTTGTCTTAGTTAGGGTTCCTCTTTTGAAGACAGCTTTGGCACTTTTGTCTTGGCTGAACCCCATGCCAATGCCATCACTGAAGGTCTTGATGACAAAGAGCAGATATGTGTGTTGGTTGTTGTTTTTAGCATATGTCTTAAGGTCATCTATGTAGACAAGCTGGTTTGCCTCACAATTCTGTGACTAATACATATATGTACTGTTGTTGAAAAGTTTGCAAAGGGGAGCTAGTGCTAGACAGAAGAGGAAGGTTGATAATGAATCTCCTTGAAATATCAAATTTGTGATGTTGATTGGTATATATTTTATTGACCCCCTCTAAGTAATAGAGATTCAGAGATGTCTTCCATGTTCTGGCATGTTCTAGCAGGTAGCAGCTATGCCAGATTATCATACTTTTTATGTGTAACCCAGACAATCATTTTAGGTCTAAAAACTCCTAAGTTAAATATGTTGTAAATATAGCTACAATTGTATTTCATTTATTTATGTTGTAATATGCTTTAACACTGTTTAAAATACACAAGTGTAAGTTAAAAGCAAGAAAGCATAACATTTTGTTGCTTGTATTTTATTTCTGCTTTATTGTGAAAAGCCAAAAGGAAGTGTGAGCAGTCAGGGTTTTGAACTTGATGAAAGCCAAGCACACCAGAGTTGACAGGTGTGCTGCATTTTGGACTAATTAAATAAGTTTCCTGGTTGCTAACACAGTGATTGTCAGTGGAGACCTGTTTGATGGTTTTTGGGACTACAAGGGACAATTTCAGCCTGAAGTTTGTCCTACAGTTCTGTGTTTTTGCACTTTGAGGCAGTTTAACATCAAACATTTAGCATTCACTAGTTCAGTGAATGCTGCACAGTAAACCTAGTGTAGCTTGTTCAGCTTGCTGGGGAGACTGCATCTTCATCATTCCGGCCTGGAGGTGAAGATTGGTCAGAACTGGAGTGTTTATGGACTGCCAGAAGAGTTCCTCTGGATTACATTGCTCATTGAAGTTAAACCTGGACCTGCAGACAGCTGATTGCATCAAAGTCAAAGTCAACTTTATTGTCAGATCTGCAATATGTACTGTACAGGACATACACAGGACCGAAATTGCGTTTCTCTCAGTCCCTCGGTGCAACAGTAAACATCTAAACATTGAAACACTGAAACATATAATAATAGACATAAGCATAAAATAGTAAAACTAACACTGTCCTGAGTTTTTTTTTTTTTGCATAGCGGTGCAAGAGCATGAAAATCCACACCAACTCTAAAACTAAAACATTAAACATTTAATGAACATAATACTGTCCTGAGTTTTTGCATACTAGCACAAAAAAAAGAGTATAAAAAGTATAACTAAAATAAACTAAAGGTTTCTAGCATTGACATTTGCAAAGTGGCAAAGCAGCGTATGAGTCAATGTACACAGTATATGTATGAGGTAGTAGTTTTTTTCATTCATTCAACCTTTATTTAGTCAGGTAAATCTTTTGAACCTCAAGGGCTCATTTACGAAAGCGACCTGCTAAAACTAAAGACGTATGAGGTAGTAGTTGATGTTGTTATAGAGGCAAAAAGTGGCATATGCAGTAAGGCACATTGGGCATCCCTAAATAAGACCGTTCAGAGCACACTGTATATGTACCAGCAGTGGTGTAGATATTAGAGTAGTGTAAATAAATGTAAACAGTAGTAATTACATGTAAGCAGTAGTAATAAAAGTAAACAGTATTAATAAATGTAAACAGAGAATGTAAACAGTATTATGATTATAGGCAGTGATGTAATACAGACATTAGTGCAAGTATGAGAAGTAGTGCAAACTGTATGAGCACATGACCGAGAGTTTAGTGAAAAACTTTGTGTTGAGTGATAATGTGTGAGAAAGTTTTAGTGTTAAGGCAGTTCAAATGGGAGGGGGGGCAGAGCAGGCAGAGTGTTTAGCATTCTGACTGCCTGATGAACAGAGCTGTCTCTCAGTCTGCTGGTTCGAGCCTGGAGACTCCTCAGT
Organism: Garcialebias charrua; assembly: GCA_038048925.1. Classification (NCBI taxonomy): domain Eukaryota; kingdom Metazoa; phylum Chordata; class Actinopteri; order Cyprinodontiformes; family Rivulidae; genus Garcialebias; species Garcialebias charrua. The sequence continues at coordinate 15,063 of JBBPBX010076931.1, forward strand.
CTCCTCCCTGATGGCAGTAGTCTGAAGCAGCTGTGTAGTGGGTGTGTGGGATCACCTGCCATGCGGTGGGCTTTCCGAGTGAGGCGTTTGCTGTGTAAGTCCTGCAGTGAGGGCAAGGAGGTGCCCACGATCTTCTCAGCTGCTCTCACAATGCGCTGGAGGCTCTTGCGGCAGGATGCAGTACATGCACCAAACCACACAGTGATGCAGCTGGTCAGGACACTTTCTATGGCACCTCTGTAGAAGGTGCTCATGATGGGGGTTGAAGCTCCAGCCCTTTTCAGCTTGCGGAGAAAGTAGAGACGCTGGTGAGCCTTCTTTGCCAGTGCTGCAGTGTTCCTGCTCCAGGACAGGTCCTTTGAGACGTGCACTCCCAGGAACTTGGTGCTGTCTACTCTCTCCACTGCGGTGCTGTTGATGGTCAGAGGGGCATGTTGGGCATCCCTCTTCCTGAAGTCCACAACAATCTCCTTTGTCTTCTCCACGTTGAGAGTGAGATTGTTGTGTCCGCACCACAAGGCCAGGCGGCTCACCTCGTTCCTGTAGTCCGTCTCATCGTTGTTGCTGATGAGACCCACCACTGTTGTGTCGTCCGCAAACTTGATGAAGTGGTTGGAGCTGTACGATGGTGTGCAGTCGTGTGTTAGCAGGGTGAATAGAAGGGGGCTCAGCACACATCCTTGTGGGGCCCCTGTGTTCAATGTGATGGTGCTAGATGTGTTACTCCCGACCCGCACTGTCTGTGGTCTCCCGGTCAGGAAGTCTAGCAGCCAGTTACACATTGAGGTGTTCAGCCCCAGACTGTCCAGTTTAAGGATGAGCTGTTGGGGGATGATGGTGTTAAATGCCGAGCTGAAGTCGATGAACAACATTCTAACATAGGAGTCCTTCGTGTCCAGATGTGTGAGAGCTGTGTGAAGGGCAGAGGAGATGGCATCGTCGGTTGAGCGATTAGGTCGGTATGCAAATTGGAAGGGATCCAGGGAGTCAGGGAGGACAGATGTGATGCTTTTCATGACTAGCCGTTCAAAGCACTTCATCAGGATGGGGGTGAGTGCTACTGGGCGATAGTCATTGAGGCATGCGGGCGTTGCCTTCTTTGGGACAGGGATGATGGTGGTGGCTTTGAAACAGGTGGGGACGATGGTGGGGATCACCATATTGGTTTGGATTTCCTCTTCGCCTGAACTGGGACCAGGGTCTGTACTGAACTAACCAGGTACTGTTTGGTTTATTTATTTGCTCAATGAGTGAAGCGGCCATTAAGTTTTTGGGCCTCACCGTTCCCAAGCATCGCTCAGGCCTGCAACGTCAATGTTTTAGAGTTAGATAAGCCGGCAGGTGTCTGTGTGTGATTGGTGAGTGGGCCCCTCACTTAGTTGAAGCTTTACAGTGAGTAATCTGCCTACAGATACCGTTTTTGTGTCATATTGTATAAGTTGTTCAATCTTTAAAACATGTTCAGTAAATTGAGTTTATATTTTACTTATGGTTTGGTTATTTATAGTTAAACAGAGTGTGTGTGAGATGACCACAGTGTGTATTAAAAGTTCAGCAATTAAGAGTAGTTAACATTTAGTCTAATGCTAAATATAAGAATCTAGGAGGCCCTTACCTACAGACAGAGGGTAAAGGTGGGCTACATAAATGGAGGCATTGCTGGGAGATTAGCATTAAGCTTAGCTTTTCTAAACCTGTTAAGTTTTACTCTATTTGTTGCACTTTATATTTTTACATTCACATTTACACACATAAAACATGGCAAACACACTAATTAACAAGCTGAAGAAGTGGTGTTGTGGAGAAGGACTTGATGAGAGTCGTACCCTGTTGACAGTGGTCCCTGAAAACACTGAAATAGTAGTTATTGAAGAGACGATGCAAACTATCAAGTGTCTGGGTCGAGTACGAGTAAGAGGACGGATTTG
>JBBPBX010076932.1:0-11338 GCA_038048925.1 Garcialebias charrua
CCCGCAGAGTGACCTACAGAGCGCAGTACTGTACAGATTGTCCTACAGAGTGACCTACAGAGCGTCCTACAGAGTGCCCTGCAGAGTGACCTGCAGAGTGACCTACAGAGCGCAGTACTGTACAGTGTCCTACAGAGTGCCCTGCAGAGTGACCTACAGAGCGCAGTACTGTACAGAGTGTCCTACAGAGTGTCCTACAGAGTGTCCTGCAGAGTGACCTACAGAGCGAAGTACTGTACAGTGTCCTACAGAGTGTCCCGCAGAGTGACCTACAGAGCGCAGTACTGTACAGTGTCCTGCAGAGTGACCTGCAGAGTGACCTACAGAGCGCAGTACTGTACAGAGTGTCCTACAGAGTGACCTGCAGAGTGACCTACAGAGCGCAGTACTGTACAGAGTGTCCTGCAGAGTGACCTACAGAGCGCAGTACTGTACAGAGTGTCCTACAGAGTGTCCTGCAGAGTGACCTGCAGAGTGACCTGCAGAGTGACCTACAGAGCGCAGTACTGTACAGTGTCCTACAGAGTGTCCCGCAGAGTGACCTACAGAGCGCAGTACTGTACAGTGTCCTACAGTGTCCCGCAGAGTGACCTACAGAGCGCAGTACTGTACAGTGTCCTACAGAGTGTCCCGCAGAGTGACCTACAGAGCGCAGTACTGTACAGTGTCCTACAGAGTGTCCTGCAGAGTGACCTGCAGAGTGACCTGCAGAGTGACCTACAGAGCGCAGTACTGTACAGTGTCCTACAGAGTGACCTGCAGAGTGACCTACAGAGTGTCCAGGACATGCGGCCGCAGATCAGATGAGACGACAACAAAGTCGATCATTGAACTACGACCTAGGGTGTCCTGGTGCCAAGAGCACATATGGACACCCTTATGCCTGAACATGGTGTTTGTTATGGACAATCCATGACGAGCACAGAAGTCCAACAACAGAACACCACTCGGGTTCAGATCAGGGGGGCCGTTCCTCCCAACCACACCCCTCCAGGTCTCACTGTCATTGCCCACGTGAGCGTTGAAGTCCCCCAGCAGAACAAGGGAGTCCCCAGGAGGCGCACCCTCCAATACCCCCTCCAAGGACTCCAAAAAGGGTGGGTAATCTGCGCTGCCGTTCGGCGCATAGGCACAAACAACAGTCAGAGCCCGTCCCCCCACACGTAGGCGAAGGGAGGCTACCCTCTCGTTCACCGGGGTGAACCCCAACGTACAGGCACCGAGATGGGGGGCAACAAGTATGCCCACTCCTGCTCGGCGCCTCTCACCAGGGGCAACTCCAGAGTGGAAGAGTGTCCAACCCCTCTCAAGGAAACTGGTTCCAGAGCCAGAGCCATGCGTTGAGGTGAGTCCGACTATTTCTAGCCGGAACCTCTCAACCTCACACACTAGCTCAGGCTCCTTCCCCACCAGAGAGGTGACATTCCATGTCCCAATGGCCAGCTTCTGTAGCCGAGGATCAGACCGCCAGGGTCCCCGCCCTCGGCCACCACCCATTCCACAATGCACCCGACCCCTTTGGCCCCTCCCACAGGTGGTGAGCCTATGGGAAGGGGGACCCACGTCTCCTCTTCGGGCTGTGCCCGGCCGAGCTCCATGGGTGAAAGCCCGGCCACCAGGCGCTCGCCAACGTGCCCCTCCTCCGGGCCTGGCTCCAGAGTGGGGCCCCGGTGACCCGCGTCCGGGCGAGGGAACATTGTTTCCATTTATATTACTCATCATAAGGGGTCTTGTCATTTTTGATGACCTTTTTGTAAAATAAGGACAAGGTTATTGTGAAAGTCAAGGTCAAATACAAAGAATATAGTAAAATCTAATATAAGTTCTAAATATCTGATTCTTAACATCTGTATACATATAATTATATAATTATGTATACATATAATAGAAGGAAATGTATGTTTATTTGAATTGAATATTTAAATATCCATTTAAAACTTAATTTAAACCTGATTTCAGTGTACTCTGATGCATGCTCAATAATCCAGGTAGAAAAATCTAAAAAAGCTAAGTCTGGTCCTCTGGACATTCAAAAAATAAAACAAAACAAAGCAAAAAAAATGTAGAAACGTTTCGTCTTTCGTCCGAAAGACTTCCTCAGTCTGAGTTGCTGTGTTCAGCTCAGTCTTATAAATAGCACCCTCCCACAGTGTTGCACAACCAGTTGGCTGATGACAGCCTGAAACCAGTTGCTCACATGATCAAGGAGGGCCATCAGCCTAACAATGGATCATTAGCACCCTGATGGTTGTTTGCTATTCACAGAGGGCTGAGTGATACTAGCAATAACAGCATTGTAAGAGGGGGACAGTTGAACCCGGAGGCCTCCACCTAATGATCCATTGTTAGGCTGATGGCCCTCCTTGATCATGTGAGCAACTGGTTTCAGGCTGTCATCAGCCAACTGGTTGTGCAACACTGTGGGAGGGTGCTATTTATAAGACTGAGCTGAACACAGCAACTCAGACTGAGGAAGTCTTTCGGACGAAAGACGAAACGTTTCTACATTTTTTTTGCTTTGTTTTGTTTTATTTTTTGAATGTCCAGAGGACCAGACTTAGCTTTTTTAGATTATTTCAGTGTAGTTTTGCCTTCATCCAGCAGAGGGCACTACTACTCTCAGACTGGCCTAACTCTACCTCAGCCCTGTTAAACCAGCAAACATTAAACTAACTGTGGCTAATGTAGCTTCCTCTTGTTGAAACCAAAAAGTTACAGTCGCTACAAATATTAACTTCAAATTAATCTAATCTGTGTGACATAACCCGGCCAGTCAACCAATCGAGGCTGCTGAGATAGTGTGGAAACATGACAAATTCAAGAATATCATCATCAGAATGTGTGTTTTCCACACAATCTGCAATCTCCTCTCCATCATGGGTAAGAGGTTCCAAGATGCAGGGCTCAGCGACCTGTGTGTGGAATCTGGGGTCATTGCACAAGGATCAGTGGCTGGGCTGATGGAAGGCCGCAAGTACAACAGAGCAGTTAGAGTCCACAAGCTTGTGTACGAGGCACTGATGCAGCTTGCATGGAAAGGTTTCATTCCTTGGCTCCAGGACAACCATACAGAAGATGTCCATCACCTGGAAGAAACCCTGAAGAACATTGGAGACTTCCACAACAGTGTCTCTCAAGAATCCATCAAACTGTTGATTGAGGATGAATCATGCACACGCACCTTGAAGCTCTTTCACATATACCTGGAGTCCCTCAGGAATGCACAGAGCCTGTCAGCATTTTGGATGTCTTACCTAGATATGGCAGAAATCATGCTGGATCTCATTCGAGCTACTAGAGAAGGAAACTGGATGCTTCACCTTGCAGCTATCCGAAAGATGATCCCATGGTGTTTTGCTTATGACAAGGTGAACTACGCACGCTTCCTGACCTACTACTATGCCACAATGTCACAACTTCCCATAGAACACCCAGATGTTTATGCTTACTTCATGAAAGGTGGCTTTGCAGTACAGATCGGGCCCCAAAATCCCTTTGGACATATTCCTGTAGATCAGACAATTGAAGAAACTATCAACAAAGACACCCAGACGCCCGGTGGAACAAAGGGGTTTAGCCTGAAAGCTGGAGCTGTGGCCAAGTACTATCTCACAGCTGAATACCGTAGCAGATACCTGCGACAATTGAGGACCATGATACACGTGGGCCAACATGACTTCAAACATCCTGACCTACTGCTGCCTAGGATACAAAGAGATGAGGCCGATACCCAGTCCCTTGTTCAGCTGATGGAGGTCAGTTGGATGAATCCCTTCAACTGTGATCAAGGCGAGCTGGTCAGCCTGTCAACTGCCACTGTTGCACCGCACAATGTAGCCAAAGACCTTCTTGAAGCCAATGACATAGGGGAAAAGGCCAAGCTTTCAAGCAACAGCGCATGGAAGCAGATACCCCATCCACAAAGTTCTATGAAACAATGACAAAGAAGAAACTGAAAACATTCTCAGACATCAGAATGCAGTCCCTTCGCCATAGTCAATCCAGAGAAGTAGTCCTTGAAGCTGACAGAAAGCTGTTTGGCCAGATGATCCTTGTTGCAGAAAGCAGAAAGCTGCACATGAGTGAAGTACTGGCTCATCCTCTTGAGCCTTTGCCATGGACACTTGCAAATGGAGATAATAATAATAATAATAATAATAATTGTCTAATCTTGTCATCTGCGTATGTTTCCCATACACAGACGAAATTCGTCTCTGCATTTAACCCAACCACCAACCAGGCGGTGCAGTGAGCAGCCATAGAAGGCGCTCGGGGAGCTGGAGAAATAGGTGTGCACTCATAGACACCCCAAGATGTGTAGCGGCCGGGACGCGAACCCGCGTCCTTCGGGTCCCAAGTCAAACGCCCTAACCACTAGATGGGTCTTTACGTAAAACCAACAAAGCAGCCCTAGCCAGAGAGCTTGAGAAGATTGTTTCTCCTACAGAAGTCATCCCAGGTTCATCTGCAACGGTCATTGATGGGATGAGTCTGGTCCAGAAACTGAAAGGAAATGACAAAACCTTCTCACAGCTTGCAGAACTGACATTGTCCAGTGTTCTCCATGAAGGTACAGAGAGCTGCCGCATCTATGTCGTGTTTGACGTTTACAAGGAGACGTCCATTAAAGATGCAGAAAGAGTCAACAGGGGTGCAGACTCAGGAATCCAAATCAAAAACATTGCACCAGGGCACCACATTAAACAATGGAGGAAGCTACTTTGCAGCCCTTCTAACAAAGCAAGTCTGATCAAGTTCCTGGTAGAGCAGTGGAAGGAACCAAAACACCGAGCAAAACTGAAAGACAAGGTGTTATACGTTACCTGTGAACAACTGTGCTTCAAGATCACCAATGAAAAATGGGAAGAGTCCACAGAGCTAAAGTGCTCACAGGAAGAAGCAGACACCCGTCTCCTGCTCCATGCTCTTCATGCATCACAATCTGGCTACAAGTCTGTGGTCATAACTGCTGAGGATACTGATGTCTTGGTTCTGTGCCTGGGGGTCAGTGAGAGTATCGCATGTCCTATTTACCTGAAGAGTGGCACAAAGACCCGAACACGGTTCATAGATATAACCAGCCTCAGGCATGCACTGGGAGGTGGTGTCTGCGATGGTTTGATTGGCATGCATGCCTTTACAGGCTGTGATACAGTCAGTGCATTTGCTGGACGTGGAAAGATGACGGCCTTTAAGCAGATGAAGTCTGACAAGGACATACAGGTGGCCTTCAGTGAACTTGGACGTTCTTGGGAGTTATCTGCAGAACTGTTTCAAAAGCTGCAACAGATCACTTGTCACATGTACATGGCTTCCACTAAAACTGCTGAAGTAAACAAGCTCCGATATCAGCTGTTCTGTGCAAATCGAGGAGAGGTCGAGTCAAGTCAGTTGCCTCCTTGTGAAGACTGTCTCTTCATGCATTCTCTCCGTGCAAACTATCAAGCTGCCATTTGGAGGAGATGTCTGGTTAACCAGCCCTTTGTCCCAAGCCCAAAGGACTGTGGTTGGACAACAGACGAAGATGGTAAGTTGGCTATCCAGTGGATGCGTGGCTCACCTGCCCCAGATGCCGTGCTGCAGCTTCTCTCATGCAAATGTGTGCGTTCATGCAAACTACCAGAGTGTACCTGTCTCAACAATGGCTTGAAGTGCACAGACATGTGCAAGCTACAGAACTGCAAAAACCAATCCAGCAAAGAAGAATCAGAAGTACAGCAGTCTGACTCTGATGACGACGATGAAGACGAATAGCTTGTACCAATCAATGACACTTACCCACTCATAGTGGCACTGATTTGTGAAATTTGTTTTTTGTGCACATGAAACTAACAATTTTGTTCAAAACATTCCTTCTATACATTTTTGAAAATATATAATGTTCTCTATCACAAAAATGTTAATTTTTTGAACTACATAGGATATTCTGGTGAAAGCAATAAAAAATTGCCATTAATACAGATTTGTTGTTTATTGACCTTACACTATGACCTTGACCTTTATCAAGTGACACTGTGATTTTATGATATGGCAAATTCCATTATGAAGACTTTATAAAATTCTTCATAATGGAATTGGCCATATCATAAAAACACCTTTTGCTTACAAATAGCACATAATGCTATGTTATGAAAAATAACATTTTCGCTATCTCCACATGACGAGATAGACACATAGAATAGTCTTAGCTCTCAGAAAATATATAATATTCATATATGTGTACTGCAGCTATGATTCTATGTGTACACATATATGAATGTTATACATTTTCTGAGAGCTAAGAATATTCTGAGTTAGAAAAAAGACATTTGGTGAATTTAAAGCCATTTTAATAATAAAAAAAACACTTATTTTTTACTTGACCTTGAACGTTCACAATGACCTTGAACTTGTTTTAACTAATGATTTTCACATTTACATTGTCAATATTAATAGCCATATTTATAGACACTTTTTGTTGGAAAATATACATTTCTGGTAAAATATAAAAGATTTAGTAAAGTCAACATAGGCATTAAATATCCTCAACTTTGTTGTCATAAAATAGCTATAACTTGTAACAGCTACAAAACTGTGATTGCTATCATAGCTTATCATAAAGGTGAGATTTCAAGCTTTCAAAAATGGTATGACAGCCTTAGCCACCTCCGGTGGTACCGACTTCCAGTCTGGCCCATGGACTATATAATGAGAAGAGAAGGGGACCGAGGATGGACCCCTGCAGTATCCCCCACAAGTAGATGCTGAACTGAAATCTTTGATATTGACACAAAAGGTTCTATCTGAGAGGTAGGACTCAAACCATTTAAGGGCAGACCCTGTGATGCCCACCCACTGCTCCAGCCTAGAAATGAGGATGTTGTGGTCAATAGTGTCAAAAGCAGATGTAAGGTCCAACAGGACAAGCAGCACAGGATCACATGCATCTGTGGCTGTGAAAATGTCATTAAAGACCTTCAGTAGCAAGGGTGTAGATTTCATCTCATTATTGGGGGGGACCATAAACAGGGAAATTTTTTAAGAGCAATTTTGGGGGGGTCGGCAAAGTTACAGTGAAATGTAATGCAAAATGTACAGAGGGAAGTTTATCCAAACTGCATGCATATACTATGCAGAATAATCAGCAATAATATTGATTTAAATGGCATGTATTTAGTAGTCTTAATACTACTATTAATCAGTACAATAGTGACACTCATTACTCTTATAAAAAAATTAATGTGTTCAATCTTTGCCACTTGTCAAAATGACAAGTGGCAAAATGAGAATTTTGCAAAATAGGTCCCCTCTAAATATTGTTTAAATTTCAGTTTGGCTTGTATTCATAGATTGCTGTGGTCAGTGTCACTGATAATCTGGTACCACACCTTCCCAAAATCTTAAAGCTTAAAAAGAAAACAGTTTTCAAGGAGAAGAAATACTTTAATGCAGGGGTCACCAAACTTTTTGAGACTGAGAGCTACTTCAGTGGGACCAAGAGGCACAAAGGTCCACTTGTTCGTTCCAAACAAATTTGCATGGTTCAACTTTAATTATAGTATTAATAATAATACATTTACATACATGTGAATATATGACTGCCTGATCACATCTGATCTGGTCTGTATTATTAAAGACTCCACACAATGATTTAGCTTGGTAAATATGATCAATTATTATTGATAATTACCAGTAGTGATTAGAACTCTCAATCAAGAACTTGAGTCCTCAGTTTGAATAATTTTTTGGCTCTTCTGTGCAAATGTAAATTGTTCTTAGCTTTGACTGGGAGTGTGGATGGTTGTTTGTCTCTTTGTCTGTCTCTGTGATGGACTGGAGACGTGTCCTGGGTGTCTCTGGGACAGACTGGTGACCTGTCCTGGGTGTCCCTGCCTTCACACAAAAGCAGCTGAGATTGGTTCCAGTCCTAAACAAGGGGGCATAATGGATTACTTATTAACTGATATTTAAACATAAAACACTATTTCTTTTATGTTAAACTCAATCTGTAACATTTGAAATTCATTGTATTTTATAAATATTTTATTAACTGTTTTGTAGAAATGAACACATTTGTAACATTCATTCAAAATATGCCTTTTACTATTAACAAATCTGTAGCATTTTTAAGAACCTATTAAGAATAAAATGTTCCAGTTGCAGATACAAAATATCAATAATGTAATATAATAAACAGTGAAAATTTTAAATTAATCATGTGACCTAAGTATTGATCCTCAACATTTTTTATAATAATAATTTATTTATAAAGCCCTTTAAAACAACCACAGCTGCAACAAAGTGCTACACATATAAAATCATTTTAACTAATCATCACATCTTCTCTACTCTTTTTTAATTATTTATCTTTCACATATTTTATCATTACTTCTTTCAAGAGCTCCACACCTGAAAATATGATGAATGTGAATCCATCCTGCTCAAAGCTGCGCTGACATTCTTCTGCCTGTTGTGAGCCACCAGGGAGCTAGTCAGCATTGAAGCTAGCGTGTTAGCTGATGAAGTGTCGCTCCTCGTTGCGTTTTGCTGTTGCTACAGCCACTAATGAGACACAGACACACTTGTCTTTCAACACTGTAAAATACCTTTTCCTCCCAGTCACTGTTATCGATGTTTTAAGTAGATACTTACTGGAAGTTAATAGTTTGTGCTGCAGCTCACTCCCACCCAACGGCTCCGCGCGAGCCTGTGACTCCGGTGCTGTTGTTGTTCCTTGTAAACATTGGACTAAACCATTTGCCAACAAAGAAGGGGGGGCAAATTTTCCTTTTTTATTCTTAGAATAATGGCGGATTTCTCCCTTTTTTTGCCTTTTTATATTTATATTGTTTAAAGACACGGTTTCCTGTATTGATTTATTGGGGAGGACAGATCTATATTTCCTCAAGATTTGGGGGGTCCGGACCCTCCCGACCCCCCCAGGATCTACGCCTATGTTCAGTAGAGCAGTTTCGGTACTATGGAGATATGTGAAGCTAGATTGGAACAACTCTAGGATGGCGTGGTCGTCCAAGAAACATTTCAACTGAGACTCAACAATTTTTCCAGTAGTTTTGAAACAAATGGGAGTCTGGAGACAGGCCGGAAGTTGGACACCACTGAAGGGTCAAGGTTAGGTTTTTTTCAGTAGAGGCTGGACAGCAGCATGTTTAAAGGGTTTTGGGACCACACCTGAGGATAAACTGCTGTTCACAATAGCAAGACTAGAAGGACCCAGTGTAGGAAAAACCTCCTTTAGTAGTCGAGGGGGGACCACATCAAAGGGGGAACCAGATGGCTTCATGTTGCACATGACCTGCTCCAGTGAAGACAGAGAGATGGGCTCAAATTGGTCAAAGACAGCTACACACTGAGATAGGACAGATGGAACATGAGCTGGTGGAGAAATGAGTGCCCGGGTGTTCACAACTTTTTCTAAAAAGAAATGGTGGAATTTTTCACACAGTTCAGTTGAGGCTTCCAGAGGTGAAGGCTCACTGAGGTGTAGAACTGTGTTCAGGGTGGAGAAAAGAGCTTGGGGGTTGTGGGAGTTGGAGACAATTATATCAGAAAATAATTTGGATTTAGCAGCTTTAACAGTTGTTTGATAGTGACGCCAGCTCTCCCTTAATATCTGAAATGAAACCTGCAGTCTGTCCTTCCTCCACCTACGTTCAAATCTGCGACACTGCTGTCTGACGGCTCGATTGACGTCATTCAGCCACGGCTCAGATCTAAGTTTCGTTTTTCTGGTTTTAAGGGGAGCAACACGGTCCAGAACATTTAAACAGACAGAGTTAAACTGAGAGGTTAGCTCCTCAGTGGAAGGAGACACCAGGAGCTGTTCAATCCTCTCAGAGTTAACAGCTTCATTAAAACGAGCAGCAGTGAAATAGTTAATGGCCCGAGTGATACGTGCAGAAGCACACGGCTTAGCAGTAGGTCAACGGGGGGTGAAGTCAAACAATACAGGCATGTTATCAGAAAAAACATTGTCACAGATTACCAGATTAGATACAGAGACATCACGTGTTAAAACGAGGTCGAGCGTGTTCCCGTGTACTTGGGTGGAACCGTTTACCTGCTGAGTTAAATTAAAAGAGTCCAATAAATCTAGGAAGTCCTTCACTAAGGGCTTCTCCTAACAAAACACAGGGATATTAAAGTCACCAAATAAAATTAAGTGTGTGTATCTCTGTGAGATATCAGCCAAAAAGTCAGAGTGTTCGTGACACAGAGAATTCATTGATGAAGTCCTTTGATCTCGAGGGGCGGTAGATGAGTGCACACAGAACTGGAGGAGAGTGTCCGAGTTCAAAGACGCTCAGCTCAAAGCTGGAGCGGGAAACAGAGATGGCCAACTGTTTACAGGCAATGATTTGTTTAGAAACTGTTAATAAACTGTTGCACCGAGGGACTGAGAGAAACGCAATTTCAATCCTGTGTATGTCCTGTACATATTGCAGTTCTGACAATAAAGTTGACTTTGACTTTTGACTTTGACTTTGAATAATCCAACCCCACGCTGGCCTGATGGCCACAGGGCATTAAAACACAGACAGTCCGGAGGTAATAATTCATCCAAGGCACTGGACTCACCATCTGATAGCCAAGATTCCGTGATGTGAAGAAAATCTAATTCCTCATTTTAAAAAAAGTTGTTGAGGATAACAGTTTTGTTGGACACAGATCTTGCGTTGATTAAAGACATCCTGATGGGATCCGACAGATCCAACCGTGGTGGTGGGGGGAGAGCGCTCCAGCGGAAGAACCGCACCTCCATGTCGGCAGGCCCGACGCGCAAGAAAACAATTCCACTTGTTTACATGGACTGCACGCGCGGGTAGCTGTCCAGCAGCTGGGCCGCTGGAGCACCATGGGTCAGAGGAGAGATTAACAGATCCTGAGCGAGCCCCAACTTTCTTAGCAGAATAATCCATGCGGTTTCTCAACTTCATCAAGACCCCCGCGCGCTTCCCACGACGTCTGCAACGTTTCTTCCTGGAAGCAAGGCCAGGGTCACGCAAAAGGAATGCAGGAATCTCGGACAGAACTGGTGGATGAGAGTGCTGACCGCTGTACAAAAACTTTGCAGGCATTTCAGCAGATGTACGGAGCTCCAAAAGTGCCCTACAATCATATTGCAGATATGATCCGGTACACTGCACAAAGCATTGTAAAAATAACAAAAATTAAAAAAAGTAGAGAGCAAAGGAACGGCGAGCCCTACAACTTCAACTACATATATATACTGTATATATGTAGTTGAAGTTCAGTTTAGAACTATATATATATATATATATATATATATATACAGTATATATGTGTGCGTATACATATATACATATATATATATATG
>JBBPBX010076933.1:0-16989 GCA_038048925.1 Garcialebias charrua
TACACACTATACTGTGTTCTTTGACAAAAGTCCTGTACACACTATACTATGTTCTTTTACAAAGGTCCTGTACACACTATACGGTGTTATTTGACAAAAGTCCTGTACGCACTATACGTTGTTATTTGACAAAAGTCCTGTACACACTATACTGTGTTTTTTTACAAAGGTCCTGTACACACTATACGGTGTTATTTGACAAAGGTCCTGTACACACTATACAGTACGGTGTTATTTGACAAAGGTCCTGTACACACTATACGGTGTTCTTTGACAAAGGTCCTGTACACACTATACTGTGTTCTTTGACAAAGGTCCTGTACACACTATACTGTGTTCTTTGACAAAGGTCCTGTACACACTATACAGTACGTTGTTATTTGACAAAAGTCCTGTACACACTATACTGTGTTTTTTTACAAAGGTCCTGTACACACTATACGGTGTTATTTGACAAAGGTCCTGTACACACTATACTGTGTTATTTGACAAAGGTCCTGTACACACTATACTGTGTTCTTTGACAAAGGTCCTGTACACACTATACAGTACTGTATTCTTTGACAAAGGTCCTGTACACACTATACAGTACTGTATTCTTTGACAAAGGTCCTGTACACACTATACTGTGTTCTTTGACAAAGGTCCTGTACACACTATACAGTACTGTGTTATTTGACAAAAGTCCTGTACACACTATACTGTGTTCTTTGACAAAGGTCCTGTACACACTATACTGTGTTCTTTGACAAAGGTCCTGTACACACTATACAGTACTGTATTCTTTGACAAAGGTCCTGTACACACTACTGTATACTGTGTTCTTTTCAGGACTTAATCTGCGCTGGGTCCTGCCCGAACAAGAACTCTTTATTTTGACAGGGTGCGTTCCGCTAACTTTTTTGCTTGGATCCGGTAACTCTCAGGCCTAATAATAATACATTCATAAACTAAATTGACTTCATTGAATGAATAAAACATTGGATATGTAAACTGAAAATAATTACCGGTACATAAAAAATATATTTTAAACATAACGGGCTTTCTGATTTCACATCAGAGCTGTTCCTTCATATTTCTGCTTCTGCTCTTAAAAAAAAAATCTTTGCCCCCTAAAAGTTCAGTCATGGGCAATTTTTATTTTATTTTTTAAACCAACACAAAAACATAATTAAAGTTTTGCACTATGCACAAGTTCCTGCGCTTGTGAACAATCTGATGTGTGAATCATTGCAGGAGTTATCTGAATGGTCTCGCCTCATAAAGCTCTTTGTTGTGCAGTCAAGAGTATTTGAAGAGATGTCGAAGCGACCAGGACGTTTCTCCGAATTGAGCAAGAGGATTGAGAGCAACCCTTTTCAAAGCCAGTGACAAAGTGCTAAATAATAGGCAGTTTTTTTTTTTTTAAATGTGGCCAAAAACTTGGAGCAGTGCTTGTTGTCCCATGGTGCGGAGCAGGGAGGAGGATGAGGAGGTGCACCTGACCACGGTGTAGAATATAGTAAACAACTAGTAAGATAAGAAATGATCCTGCACTTAATACACTTATAAATTACACATAAAGCATTTAAAAGTAAATTATAAATATATAAACTGGCTTCAGTGGCGATTTTAGCTTAATTTTTGGGGGTGCTCAAGTACCCCCTACATTTTAACTCAGCAACCCTAACAAAAAAAAGAAACCATCACTAGAACTGTGTAAGGAAACAGTTCTCAAACCTTGGATTCACCAAAATATTGAACAAATATGGAATAAATGACAACAGTTTCAAACGGGCCAGTACAATCTTTGATTTTTTTTTTTTTGCACGAGTCGTTCCACCTGTCAATCAGTCCCGTAGAAATGTCAGCAACTGACCATCAGCGACCTCAGTCTGTCCTGAAGTGAACGCCCTTTACCTGCAGAGCTGTAGCAGTGTTGCATTATGAACACTTTACAGTCATTTCAATAATGAGTTCACATCCTTTTGTTTCCTGTTGATCTACTGTAATAAACCTTTGGAAAAATACACCAGAATGCAGGAAATGGGATCTACTTTATTCAAAATTATCCCCCGAGCCCACACACTATTTGCATTTGCCTGTTCTCCATACAACTATGGAAGTAGGCTGTCTTTAGCCAAAAAGAAAAAGTCCTTGATGGGATTTTGGTTTTACACCAAGGAGTTAGGATAAGATACATCAGCTGACAAACTATTATACAGAAATATTTGGCAATAGCCCTGAGAAGAAGAGATCCTGTATAAGCATTGATCTTAATATGTGACCTTGACCTTGAAACCGGGGGTTATGAAAAGTGATGCAACACTGAGTACATGTATGTGTATCCGGTTTCATTAAATTATCTTCAGTGCATCAGAAGTTATGAAATGGACAAGAGAAAGTTTACGTACGTATGCAGACAATACCTTAATAGATCTGTCTTTCGACAGATCTGGGCTGATTTGAAGAGCTACAGGCAACATGCTGAGAGCAGGCATCATCCTTATCGCCAAAGCACAAGTAGATCTGAAGTTGAAACCTGCAGGATCAGGCTTACAAATTATTTTCCTGACGAGCTACTGCACACTGAGGAGCTGAAGCGCATGGGGGAGGAGGTGGAGATGAGAAACGGTGTCGCCACAAACAATTATGTGCCAGTTCAATTAGAAAGTCATGGTTTCAATGTTGGGGACAAAAACGTTAATGCAGCAGCAAATGAACGATGATGGAGAAAATGGGGGTATAGATTCATTAAGCCTCTCCATGAGCGGTGCCTGAAATCAGAATGTGAGCTCTGCAGGGTGCAAGAGGAAAACTGCTACTACTGACAACGGTTCTATAATTAAAACGAATGCATTTGTTTAATTTATCAAGTTGTCTGTGTTGCATAACGTGGATGGTGTAAGCCACTGTAGTGCTGATTAACTCCACCACTGGACCTGCGAGGAAAAATATATAAGAGTGGACAATGCTTACCCTATTTATGGCTTTTTATAAAATAAGCTGATTTGTAATAATTTATTAACAAAAATTAATTGATAAAGCTCCTCGGATGAGAAGCGAAACGTCTCGTTTGCTACAAATAAAGTCCAGTTGTTCTGTATTGAACGCCTTTTTTTTTATTTTAAACTGAGACACACTCTTACAATAATGTCAGCTAACAAATATATTTTTTAGGTGTTTATCCTGCTAAAATTATTCATTTATTAAAGAAAAGTTCAGCTCAGACACATATTTGCTATAATTTTTATCAAACAAATAATTGTTTTTAAGTGTTAATCTTCTTAAAAGCCTTGCTGTGCGCTCCTGTGGAAGAGACATTTGCAGCAGAGCTAAACACGGTCCACATTTTGACGTAGGTGCGACCTATACTCAGGTGCGACCTAGATATGGATTTTTCCAATTCTTTGGCAATTATTGGACAATGCGACCTATACTCAGGTGCAACCTATATTCCAGAAAATACGTATGTTGTCTATTAACAGTGTTATGGTCTGAACGTTAAAGAAATGCACATTACAGTAGTCCCTCACTACTTTGCAGTTCGTTTTTCACGGACTCGCTCTGTCAGTTTGTTTAAGTACAGTACTATACATGTACATAATATAAAATAAAAAAAGGCGCAGCCATTTTGTAGTTTTCTTTTATTAAGCCATCACTGTTTTGCCAGTCTAAAGATTAGTAGCTTTAAGATTTTAGAACATATGTTTAAGTGTATGGGAAGGGTTTCTAAAGCCTTAATATAAAGTTTAATGTGTTTGAACTCCAACTACTGTATTCCTACTTTGTGGTTTTTCACTTATTGTGGGGCTTCAGGGTACGAATCCCCCGCGATAAACATGGGACTGCTGTATAGCACAGGGCTGCATTTTAAAGTGATTTATAATTCAGTTTTGTGCTCAGTTTTATGACTTGGCTCAAAAAAGATTAAAAAAATAAATGGAAGCTTAATGAGCCGTTAAGTAGAAGCCTGTTCTTGAGCAGCAGAGGTGATCGTTTTGTGGGCGGGTGGGTGGTTTTTTTTAATGACAAATTATTCACTTAAGTCGTTTGTGATTTAACCAAATAAATGCTGCAAATTATTACTAGTTATTCTTCCTGATCTCTTTGCTGACAGGTATAAAAGAAAAGCGCCTCCTCACAGCAGCTCAGCTAATAACAGGAACTCGCAGGTTTGAGCACATTTCAACGGTTCGTGCTTCCCTTCACTGGCTTCCTGTGCGTGTCAGAATAAATTTTCAAATTCACCTGCTGACATTCAAGTGCATTAATGGCCTTGCACTGTCATCCCTCTCTGACCTTCATCCTTATGCTTCTTCCTTTGAGATCATCAGACCAGCTGTTTTTGGTGATACCAAAAACCAGGTTGAAGCTCCGAGGAGATCGAGTCTTTTCAGTCGTGGGCCCTAAGCTCTGGAACAATCTGCCCATCAACATTTGACAGGCCACTTCACTCTCCACTTTTAAAACTCTCCTAAAAACACACCTGTACTCAATGACATTTAACACAGGGTGATGGGATTTAGATTTAGTTTTTCAGTGAGTCTGATTGTGTTTATGCTTTTTGTTTTATTCCTATTCAACACAGTCATCAGATCTGATTTAGTATTTCATTTTTTTCTGACCGAGTTTATGCTTTTTTGGTTATTATTCCTTGACTTTTGACTCAGGGTGATCTGATTTAATATTTCATAGTTTCTAATTATGTTTTGTGTTTTATATTTTGATTCCATGTGCTGTAAATATATCTTGTTACTTGATGCTGTGATTTTTTTTGTGTTGTTTTTGTTTTGTTGAGCACTTTGGTAACAGTTTCTGTTTTAAATGTGCTCTATAAATAAATCTGATTCGACTATTTAACTGAACATTCAGTTACAGATCAAAACTTTTTAAAAAGGGAACAATTAACTTGGCTAAAGTTCAAGTTTCTTTATCGTCATTCCACAACATGTGGTACATGAGGTGGAACAACATTGTGTACACAGGGTCCCAGTTACTGTACACCCAACAATATAAAATATATATAAAGTGTAAAGAAAACAGTAATAAAGATCTAGGATATGAACTAAGAAATGTGCTAAACTAAGAATATGCTAAAACACTTAATAGTGCAAAAACAATTAAATTTAAAATATTTAAAGTTTAAAATAAAGAGGAAATTATGCTGCGACAAGACTATCTAAACAAGCGATACACAGTTAATCCCCCCTTCACAAAGGGATTTGAATAGTGAATGTTTGTAGTTTTGGTGAAGAGTTTTTTTCTGGACTGAAATTAACAGGGAATGCAAGTAAACCTTGATGATTTTGTCTAACAAGGCCGAGTCAGGTCCTCTGGTCAGACTCTTTGTTGAAATGTTTTGTCTTTTATCCAAAACGTCCCTTCCCTTCCCAAAAGACTTCTCCAGTTTGAGCAACAAATTCAGTCTTCCCTTCTCATAGTGGAAGTAGTCTCATTGTATGTAGTTCAACCAGTTTGCTGGTGACATCCAGAACTAGATGTTCACATGCAAAAGGATGACCATCAGCCTGACAATTGATTGTTAGTGTTCTGATGGCTGCTTACCATTTATAAGAGTGGGCTGAGGGCTTAATTTTTTTTTGGCACAAGATGTTCAAGTGGGTAGGAGTTGCACTGTGCAGGAGAACAGAGGAAGTTTTCATTCTTTCATTTTTTCCAAAGCAGCGCTGATTAACAGATACTGGCACGTGGAGGGAGCTATTTTATTCACTACCAGGAACAGTGATGTAGACAGGGGGCGGCCAAAGGTGGCCTTGGCCACCAAAGATTAATCTTCAGCCACCAAAATCATTTGAGGAAACTATACTTTAAGCAATATAAAAACTAAAAGTCTAAATTTGAGGAAACTAGAAAAGTTTCCTTAAATTATAAACTGTGGCCATGGATGGATGGATAGATTGATTAAGACAGATGGACTGATGGAAGTCATTTCCAAGTCCCCAATGGTTTGGGACAAGATATCTTGATCAGAACCCCTATAGGCATCTGTTCAAAATATTTTTGTTTTAAATTTTTATTCAAACCTGAAAAACCTGGAATGCTCACATTTCTGGGACTGGGCTTATTAAAAAAAGCTAAAACAAAACAAAACATGATTATAGAACTGGGAAAGTCAGCTGTTCAGATCATTCTCAACACTTCTCGTTTGCTCTCTTCAAACTGTACATTTTATTCATATGCATCTCTGCTCTGACCTTGTGGAAATCATGGATGATGTCAGCGGGGTCGTTGCCTCGGAAGTGAGGGACTGGAATGCTGATCTTCTCGTAGTTGTCAGCCAGGTAGATGCCGACGTTCTCCTCCAGCTCCTGGTGCCCATGGAGCGAGGCGTAAGCAGAGTCGTCGTAACGAACCCTGCAGTGGAACAGATTCTCCTCTGGGATCTACACACAATTTCACATTCAGATCAACAAATCAGGAAACAAAGGCTGTACCAGAAAAGACTGAACGAAGGAATAACTGCAGTCTGAAACCCAAAAAATGACGTCTCACATGAGGTATGAAGTAGTAGCGGTAGACGTAAATGGAGGCCAGAACCAGACCGGCCATAAACACTACCAGTCCGAATGTCAGGCAGCAAAGCCCGTTAAGGGGCGACTTCTTGGGGCGCAACGGCAGAACCAGCTCATCTTCATCCTGCAGAAATACACAAACCACATATTTACTCATAAAAATAAAAAAAATAACCATGTCCTACAAAAATCTATCCAGCCTACTCATCTCAGCCCCAACGAGCCACCAGTTAACATGGATTAACTTGCAGCTGGATTATCCACACCGACCTGCGGATGCAAACAAAAGCCTGAGCGGGATGGGAGAAAGCTGCCAGCAGCACGCCTCCGGTCTCACAGCCCGTCTGCCTGCGCCACGTGCACCAACCTGCGTGGGCCGAGTGGCACTACACTGATAGTAGCTGCTCAGCGTGGGCCTCCATTTATACGCAACGACGACTTAACAGAAGCAGCTCGGCTCCTGCTGGAGATGTTCTGCTGAGAGACACAGGCAGGTAAATCATCTCGTTGTTGAAAGGAAAACAACCAAAGGATGCTATTCTTAGCTGGAGAAACGATGAGAGGACGTGGTGACCGTACTGCGCTTGGAGGAAACTTCAAAAGCAAGAGATGACAGCCCTTTGTGCTTTAAAGCCATTAACCAAATCAGGCGCAGAGGCTCAGTGTGTGTGCGCTTCTATGGAGTTCGTCCTTCGTGGAAGTGGAAATGTTTGGAGATGGAGGGTGCAAAGGGACGTGAATGGCCCGGCGTGGGTAATTGGGGAGGGTCTGGAGATTTCCTGGTGGGCCGGTCTGATTTGTGGGCTGCAGGGCCGGCGCTCCCAGTTTATTTTTGTATTTTTTATTAAACAACATATAAACACAGAACACCACTGCTGCTTCTGCTGGGCCACCCTGCCTTCACCCAGGCCTTCGCTTTATTTATTTATTTCACGAGTCCCGTGCTGCAATCTGTCAATCAATCCTGTAGGCGTGTCAGCAAATGACCAATCAGTAACCTCTATTTGTCCCGAAGGTCAACGCCCCTTACTGCAGAGCTGCACACTGCAGCCCTTCAGGGGGGTTTCTTTGTACGCTTGGCGGTCAGAGAGATTTTGTGAAAATCATCAGAAAAAAAGAAAAATAAAACTGTTAAAATCCAGACACGTGTTACCCTGAGTGTTTATAGAGGGTGGGGTACAGTTTATTCCATCTCAAAAACTAAACGGACTCTGAAAAAAAATGTAAAGCTGGCAACCGACCGCATCAGCTGATATAGGTTATAAACAGGAAGTACCACATGTACATCTCAAGGAATAGAACTGCAGGTAAATCCTCCATTTTATATCTTAATTACATTGTATACTTAATGGTTAAAGTAAAGGTTAATGCTTAGTTCAAGTTCAAGTTGTTTATTTGTCATATGCAGGTTAAAGCTGGGGTATGTAAGATTGTAATGTAGTCTGTAACTTTTCAAACAATATATATTTTAACATATTTCTTCACTCTGTCACTAGATTGATGTTAGAGAGGTAATCTCTGAAAAAACTAAAAAAAAATATTGTCCCCTTGCTTCTCCAGGTGGTAAATAAGCATTTCTAAAAAGAAAAAGTGACCCGCCATTTTCCAGCCAATAAAAACAAAGTTTGTAACCAGCCAATAAAAACCGAGCTTGAATTTGAATCAGCCAATAAAAACAGAGCTTGAATTCAAATTTCAACAGACCACAAGGGGGCAGAGCCATATATGGCTCTGAGGGGGAGGGATCAGAATGCTTTGCTTGTTGAAATTTTTTCTAAGTGCTGCTGTTCTACAGAAACTGCAGACTGAACCTTTAACACAAGGTTAACAGTACAATAAACTCTTGACTTCACCAACTTCAGTAATCTTCGTCCGATCTCCAATCTGCCCTTCATCTCGAAGATCCTTGAAAAAACTGTTGCTAGTCAACTTCACTCTCACCTGTCCAACAACAACATTTATGAAGAGTTTCAATCTGGTTTTCGCCCCCACCATAGCACAGAAACAGCTCTAGTAAAAATTACTAACAACCTTCTTCTTGCTGCTGACTCTGGTCTTCTGTCCATCCTCATTCTTCTTGATCTAAGTTCTGCCTTCGACACCATCTGTCATTCTATCCTCCTCAACAGACTAACCTCCATTGGCATCTCAGGTACCCCGTTAGACTGGTTCAACTCCTATCTCTCTGACCGCACTCAATTCATTCAGCTTAAATCCTTCCGTTCCCAGTCTTCCCCTGTCTCCACGGGTGTCCCCCAAGGCTCTGTCCTCGGACCCCTCCTCTTCATCATTTACCTCCTTCCTCTAGGCCACATCTTCCGCAAACACGGCGTCCATTTCCACTGCTATGCTGATGACACGCAGCTCTACTTGTCATCAAAACCTAACTCCACCCACCCTCCCTCCATCCTCACCGACTGTCTCAACGAGCTAAATCACTGGTTTTCTAACAATTTCCTTCAACTAAACAGCAACAAAACAGAAGTCATTCTCGTCTGTACCAAAAACTCTATTTCAAAATCAGAACATCTTCTCGTCCCCCTTAACAACTCTCTGCTATCCCCCTCCCCTCAGGTCAAGAGCCTCGGTGTCATCCTCGACACCACTCTTCCTTCACTTCACACATCAACAATATTACTCGGTCTGCCTATTTCCACCTCCGTAATATTAACCGTCTCCGTCCTTCTCTCACACCCCGCTCCACAGCCATCCTGGTGCACAGCCTTGTGACTTCCCGTATCGATTACTGCAACTCCCTTCTCTACGGCCTCCCCAACAAATCTCTCCACAAGTTACAGATGGTCCAGAACTCAGCTGCCCGTGTCATCACTCAAACCTCCTACTATAACCACATCACTCCTGTCCTGCAGCAGCTCCACTGGCTCCCGGTTAAATCACGCATCATCTTCAAAATTCTACTCTCACGTTCAAATCTATCCACAACCTTGCCCCTCCTTATCTATCTGACCTCCTACAAATCTCCATCCCATCACGCTCTCTCAGATCCTCCTCTTCGCTACATCTCCATGTACCCTCTGCCCGCCTCTCCACCATGGGGAGCAGGGCCTTCACCTGCTCTGCCCCTCACCTCTGGAACGCTCTACCGCCAGACCTTCGAAACACCACCTCCCTTTCTCTGTTCAAGACTGCCCTGAAAACCCATCTCTTTAGACTAGCTTATCACTAACTTTACTAAATGTATTTTTATCCATTTTATATCCTTTATGTATTTTATATTTCAATTTGTCGCTGATAATGTTTGCTCTGTATTACACTGTGTTGGTTTGTTAAGTGTCCTTGGGTGTCCTGAAAGGCGCTTTTAAATAAAATGATTATTATTAATAAAATGTTCAGGATGAAAATAACTGATTTGACTCGATAAAACAACAAAGAAGAAATACTAAAGCAAACAATAAGGATATAAAATAAAGTACAAAAAAAGTGAAAAAGTAAATGTAATATTTACAAGGTCCAAAAGAAAAAATAGTAAACAACAACATGGTAAAATATAACTGTGCAAGTAGGATGAATTTATATGAATAAGTATTTCAGTAATATGAGCTTAAATTCACATGATATATAATGCACAGAACTAACAAACTACACAGATTGTGTGACGGGTCCTTGCACATGTAGTGAGTAAGAAGAATTATGATATTATGATAAGGTAGATACACATATGATACAGCAACATCGAGAACATGTTGGCAACATAGAGCAGCAGCAATAAACATATCTGTCACAAGCTAATATTAGTCATATTAGGTGTCACAGATGTGGCTTGGTGCAAAGTTATTGCCAGTTGGATAATAACTGTCTTTGAGTCGTTTTGTGTGCGATGGCAGACTCTCGTCTGCCTGAGGGTAGTAGATGGAAGAGTCCTTGTGCTGGGTGGGTGTGGTCCTTAATGATGCTGTGTGCTTTACGCCGTCATCGGCTGTGGTAGATGTTCTGGATGGTGTGGAGACTGCTACCAGTAATGTCCTCTGCTGTTTGCACCACCCTCTGTAGAGCTTTCTGACTGGTGCAGTTCCTGTACCATCCTGTGGTGCAGCCTGTAAGCTGGATCTCAAAAGGTGCACCTATAAAAGTTGGTGAGGATGCTGGTGTTTGCACCAAACTTCTTTAGTCTTCTTAGGAAGTAAAGTCTTTGTCAGGCTCTCTTGACCACAGTGTCTGCATTTAAAGTCCAGGACAAATCCTCAGTAATGTGAACGCTGAGGAACTTGAAGCTGCTGACCTGCTCCACCTCAGCGTTGTGTAGATGGTGGAGTGCTGGCCTCCACGCTGTTTCCTGAAGTCCACTATCATCTCCTTGATTTTGCTGACATTAAGAGAGAGGTTATTTTCCTGACACCAGCTGGTCAGTGATTTCACCTCATCTCTGTAGGCACTCTCATCCTTGTTGGTGATGAGGCCCAAGATGGTGGTGTCATCAGTATACTTGAGGATGATGTTGGAGCTGTGCTTGGGGGTACAGTCATGTGTGGATAGAGAGTATGAGTGGACTGAGGACACAGCCTTGAGGTGTACCGGTGCTGAGGACTAGTATGGAGGAGAGGTGACCAATGTTCCCTCTAATTTTTCATGTGTCTGGGCAAACACACAAGCTCCCTGAGCACACTGAGGATCACTGTGAGCAACATAAGACGTGCATGTTGTGGCCACACGCCAGTATCACACCTGTTCAAAATCTGGGATCATAGCAAGTTACATGGCTAATAAAATAATTAAATTACAGCAGCAATTTCTATTAGTTTACTTTGAATATACTGTAAGTGATTTGGCCCACTTCAAATAAAAAAGACAATGATCTTGTTGTTCATGAGATGTATTGTGTAGTATGTTAAATGTGAGACTCCTGCTTTGGTCTGGGTGAATAAATAAATAAAAGCTGACAAAAATAAGGACAGACATCATTCACTGACTAAAAATTAAAACGGAAACTGAACCTCACCACGGGATGACACCATGCACAAGGAGGGCAAGACACAAAAGATCATTGCTAAAGAGGCTGGCTGTTCACAGAGCTCTGTCCAAGCACATTAATAGAGAAGAGATGGGAAGGAAACAATGTTGTAGGAAAGAAGTGTACAAGCAATATAACTGCACCCTGGAGAGGATGGTGAAACAAAACCCATTCCAAAATGTGGGGGAGATTCACAAAGAGTGGACTGCAGCTGGAGTCAGTGCTTTAAGAACCACCACGCACAGACGAATGCAAGACAAGGGGTTCAGCTGTCACATTCCGTGTGTCAAGTGTCGCTCTTGAACAAGAGACAGCGTCAGAAGCATCTCGCCTGGGACTACTGCTGAGTGGTCCAAAGTTATGTTCCCTGATGAAAGTACATTTTGTATTTCCTTTGGAAATCGAGGTCCCAGCATCTGGAGGAAGAGTAGAGACACAGAATCCACGTTGCTTGAGGTCCGGTGTCAAGTTTCCAGAGTCAGTGATGGTTTGGGGTCCCATGATGGTGGTACCATGTCATCTGCTGGGTGAGGGTCCAGTTGTGGTCTGAGCGAGGGTCCTGCTCTGGAAGATGGTTAGGAACACGGTGACCATTGGTGTCAGAAGCATATTTGTAATGTGGATCACCCCCAATTACAAATGCTTCTGACACCAATGGTCATCGCACTGTTCAAGCCAAGAGCCATTGTCAGCAATGGGGGCTAAAGCGTCCCTAAAGGGCATATTCTAGAATCTCCCCTGATGTAAGGTCATAATTCTATGAATTTAATAATAATATGTCATGATCTAAAGTGGGCCACGTCTGAGGCATGAAACTCCAGGACTGAAAATGAGTCCCACTCCGGCCCTGGACGTGAACACAACAGTGGACGTGCAAAGACACTTTCCTTTGAGTTCTTTGTGTTCCTTCATCCCACTGAGAAGGAGAGGTTCTTTCACACCAGCTGTGACTCACCATGAGGCTGGTCCATTCTCCCTTTGACACATTCTGGAGCAGCACAAGCACGTCCTTTAGAGATTTGTTCTCTCTCTGCACAGTCCCAGCCTCATATCAGTTATGGGTTCTCATCTGCATGTAGCACCGAGGGTGAGACAAGGATGCTGCCACTGCAAAGTTCAGGACCCTCCCCGGTCTGCTCTGCCTGCAGGAGCTGCTGGGACAAATAATCCAGCACACACACACTGCAAGCTCCAGCATCCCATCTGCCATTTTGTCAGCCGGAGCAAAGCTTTATCTTGGATTACAGTTTAAAGTGTGGTGGGGTTTATTTAATTGAAGCACCATGAACAATTAAATCTATAATGGTTACATCACACTGATGTTGACATTTGCATTAAAGAGGTAAAAGCTGTAACAAGGAGCAATAGAGCATGCATTTGCAGATTCCAATAACTTGCACCAAGCTGAAGTGGCGCAAACAGCGTTTTTTTTTTTGTTTCCCAGCCAAAAATAAATAAATAAATAAATTAAAAATGGCGATAGATGCTGATCAACTAAATCAATAAATGAAACGGCAGCAGATGCAGGCTCCAGGTTAGTGACAGAAACAAGGGCAGACATCGATCACTGACTGCAGATGAAAAGTGAATCTCACCACGGGATGAGGAATGAGGATGTCCGTCTTGTCTCCATCACCTTCCTTCTCCAGCTTGTGCCCTGCGACAGGCTGGAAGCTGATCCTCACCATGGCTGGTGTGATGCAAGTGTATCAGAGCACAGACTAACACTGCTGTCCTCCTGATCCGTTCTGTCCTCCTGCTCTTTTGTCTCTCCCTCCACCGGAAACGCGCAGCCTTTTTTTTTTTTTTTAAATCCCTCAATCAATTTAGGCTCTTAAAGGAACAGTTATTTATTTTAATAAGCACAAATTAAAGCGTGATTTATTATAGCTATAATTATATGTTTATCAACAGTTTGTTAGAAAAATATTAAACTAGCCACTGGACTAAACGGGAGTATTTGCTCATTAGCTATAATTTGACCTGGTTTGATTATATATTTTAAAAAATAACTCAGGTAATGTTAAAAAAGCTTCAAACGCCTCTATATTTTCTAACATTTGCTAAGAAGCCTGAACACTAGCTAAAACATTAGCTATCTAACAAGTTAACTGTTTGTCCCCATTTGTTAGTTTATTTAAGCAAAATTAATAGTTTGAAATAAAAATAGTATTTTAACGCTAAATCCCAAAAAGGTATCAAATGAAAAATTTCTGAGTGTGAATATTCAAGCATTTTATATATATATATATATATATATATATACATATTTTCCGGTGTATAGGTCGCACCTTTTTATGGTTTTTTTCAAGGCCTGCGACCTATACAGGTGCGACCTATGGCTTGTTATCACTTTCGGTGAAACAAATTTTTAAATCCAGCTCATTTCACAATTACGTTCATTTATTAAGGAAAAGTTCAGCTCAGACATATATTTGCTATAATTTTTATCAAACAAATAATTGTTTTTAAGTGTTAATCTTCTTAAAAGCCTTGCTGTGCTCCTGTGGCAGACATTTGCAGCAGAGCTAAACGTAGGTGCGACCTATACACCAGTGCGACCTATCTAGGGATTTTTCCAATCTATTGGTGATAATTGGACAATGCGACCTATACACAGGTGCGACCTATACACCAGAAAATACTGTATATATAGATTATATATATATATTATATGTTTATTAAATTTGTTCTTTTTTTTAACAAAAGAAACAATACAAGACAATCCCATAAATGATAATGTACAAAATATATAAAAAATGAAAGGTAGCAGAAAGAAGAATAAATCTTATTATATCTGCCCCTTTTTTCCAACAATCAGATTAAACAATAATAATAATATAGGCTATATATATATATATATTAAAACCAGACCCTTGTCCTTCACTTCGCTTCGCTTCGTACTAGGGTCTGGTTTAAACCAGGCTAACTCATATCGGGAAAACACTGAAAATGATCTCCCCAGGTTTGCAAACAGAATAACTAATACTGGGATTTTCAAATCTCAGGTGAAGCAACTACTGTTCTCTAAACCATTTGAACTTTAGTCATTGGACAGAAAAACAAAAAGCAAAGGTGCCAATGTTTTAACATGTAACATTTTCTGTGCTCTCAAAAAAAAAGGTTAAATTTGGTTAAATTCAATTACTGTACCGTATCAGGCTGATTGTTGTACACACTAAGACACTGACAACAGTTTTTGTCCCAAATGTTTTTATTTTAATAGTTGGGCCCAGGCCTTTGACACATCTGAAAGCACCCACACACCCTTTGCTGAAACTGGAGTTAAACATCAGCATACAGCCAAGACGTCCATATGCTGGTTCAATGGGTTTTTTAATGCTTGGAGGATTAACGGAAACAATTCCAGTACAATATTTTTAGTACAGCATCATGCAGTCAGTGGAGCAACATGCCTGATGAATGTGGATGGAGGAACACCGGCCTCTTACGGTCATCTACCCTCAGACTGTTTTAAAGTTTGATTAAAAGGTGTCACTCTGCACCGAGAATGAAGAAAATCTATTCAGTCAGTTTTTGTCTGCTTTATGGAGAAGATCTAACACACCCAATACACTCTGCTACCCACAATGCTTTACACTCACCATTGTACTGGAATTACAAACCCTCTGCAGAAGGCTCAAACGCAACAAAATGTTTACGGTAAAGATAGAATTACCAGTTTCTCAAAAACATAATCAGGTCCCATCTAAAGCGCACAAACTGTGGGGCTACATGGCACTCTGAAGTCCCTAACCAGGGTGGTGGAAATGAGGCGGGAGCTGGGTAAACAACTGAAAATGGGGAGGGAGACTTCTCACCACGCCGACCACAAGTCAGTTGAAATCAATCAGCCAGCATGTCACAAAGTGCGTACACACGGGCGTCAACGTTTGAGTTTGAGTCGCTGCTCTCCTGCACATTTTCAGCAGTTACTCAAAATGTACGATGCGTTAAGATGAACAGACCCAGAGCTTTTCTTACCATGACATTCTTCTGCTGTACAAATTGTTAATATTCTTATAGGTTAAGCTAAACGTGAGCCGGCGCTTTATGTACAAACAAACCCACCAGCAATCACTTCAGCATTAAATGAAATGCACAATGTCACTTCTCTTATGGTTTAGAAAGTAACTCGATAACATGTAACCAAAACCATTTTGTTTAACATACAAACCAGATTCCAAAAAAGTTAGGACACTAAAGAAATTGTGAATAAAAACTGAATGCAATGATGTGGAGATGGCAAATGTCAATATTTTATTCGTAATAGAACATTGATGACAGATCAAAAGTTTGATCTGAGTAAATGTAACATTTTAAAGGAAAAATATGTTGATTCAAAATTTCACAGTGTCAACAAATCCCCCCAAAAAGTTGGGACAAGTAGCAATAAGTGGCTGGAAAAAGGAAATTGAGCAAATAAACAGCTGGAAGACCAGTTAACACTAATTAGGTCAATTGACAACATGATTGGGTATAAAAAGAGCTTCTCCGAGTGTCAGTGTCTCTCTCTCTGGTCCGTACTCCATTCTGGAAGGTGGCGGTAATGCACCTACTCGTTGTTTGCCCAACTGCCATAACACACCACTAGAAGACGTCAGTGTCTCTCAGAAGCCAAGATGGTAAGAGGATCACCAATTCCACCATTGTTGCACAGAAAGATAGTGCAGCAATACCAGAATGGTGTTACCCAGCGTAAAATAGCAAAGACTTTTAAGTTATCATCATCAACCGTGCATAACATCATCAAAAGATTCAGAGAATCTGGAACAATCGCTGTGCGTAAGGGTCAAGGCCGTAAAACTCTACTGGATGCTCGTGATCTCCGGGCCCTTAAACGTCACTGCACCTCAAACAGGAATGCCACTGTCAAGGAAATAACAGAATGGGCTCAGGAATACTTCCAGAAAGCATTGTCAGTGAACACAATCCACCGTGCCATCCGCCGTTGCCAGCTGAAACTCTACAGTGCAAAGAGGAAGCCATTTCTAAGCAAGCTCCACAAGCTCAGACGTTTGCACTGGGCCAGGGGTCATTTAAAATGGAGTGTGGCAAAATGGAAGACTGTTCTGTGGTCACGATTTGAAGTTCTTTATGGAACACTGGGACGCCATGTCATCCGGACCAGAGAGGACAAGGATAGCCCAAGTTGTTATCAACGCTCCGTTCAGAAGCCTGCATCACTGATGGTATGGGGTTGCATGAGCGCTTGTGGCATGGGCAGCTTGCATGTCTGGAAAGGCACCATTAATGCAGAGAACTATGTTCAGGTTCTAGAACAACATATGCTCCATCTAGACGTCATCTCTTTCAGGGAAGACCCTGCATTTTTCAACAAGATAATGCCAGACCACATTCTGCAGCAATCACAACATCATGGCTACGTAGGAGAAGGATCCAGGTACTGAAATGTCCAGCCTGCAGTCCAGATCTTTCACCTATAGAGAACATTTGGCGCATCATAAAGAGGAAGGTGCACAAAGAAGGCCCAAGACGATTGAA
>JBBPBX010076934.1:0-16989 GCA_038048925.1 Garcialebias charrua
ATATATATCCATACATCCATCCATCCATCCATCTTCTTCCGCTTATCCGGGGTCGGGTCGCGGGGGTAGCAGCCTAACCCCGGAATTACACTGCACGCGGCTCCGCCCCGCTGCGGTCCGCATGTCGCAGCTGACGTGAGTCCTCGCCCACTACCTCCGCTCCCCTCAGGTCCGCCTGGATGCGCCGCTCCAAGACACGTGCGAGATCGCGCGATAAATCAAGTGATAAATAAGTAAGTCAGAACAAAACAATTCATTCGGTGGAAAGAAGGAGAACAACTGTAGAGAGACTGCTGCCTTGATCTTCTCTCGTAAATGAGCGACATGGTTTGAGCAACAGGAAGTGATGTTTACATTTCAGAATAAAATACTTTTTTATTTATTTATTTTTGTAATGCGTTATTAGGTGTAGTCATAGTCATAAATATAATAGTTTAGTCATAGAATAGTCATAATTGATAGTTTGACAGCATTTTTGTACAAATAAATCCGTATAGAGCTAGGATTAGTCCGCCCGTGGTGATTTTATTTTGTAAATACGGAAGTTGTGCTCGTTCCTTTTCCTGTTGGTGCGACGTAATCTTCAAAAGTTGACTCCGGCACAGCTCCGTCATCCGGCAGAAATAGAAAATTTTCTAATTTTGACGGACTGCCGTCCGCTCTCCGCAGCTCGCCGCCGCCGTGCGGAGCCAGTGTAAATTCTGTCATTGATTATAATGGGTGCGTATTTGCTGCGGAGGTCGGACCGGAGCGGGGCGGAGCCGTAACGCATGTGGTGTAATTCCGGCGTAAGTAGGGAGGCCCAGACTTCCCTCTCCCCAGCCACTTGGAGCAGCTCCTCTGGGGGAATCCCAAGGCGTTCCCAGGCCAGCCGAGAAACATAGTCCCTCCAGCGTATCCTGGGTCTTCCTCTGGGTCTCCTCCCGGTGGGACATGCCCGGAACACCTCACCAGGGAGGCGTCCAGGAGGCATCCTAACCAGATGCCCGAGCCACCTCAACTGGCTCCTCTCGATGTGGAGAAGCAGCGGCTCTACTCCGAGTCCCTCCCGGATGACTGAGCTTCTCACCCTATCTCTAAGGGAGAGTCCAGCCACCCTGCGGAGAAAACTCATTTCAGCCGCTTGTATCCGAGATCTCGTTCTTTCGGTCACAACCCAAAGCTCATGACCATAGATGAGGGTGGGAACGTAGATCGATCGGTAAATTGAGAGCTTTGCCTTTTGACTCAGCTCTCTCTTCACCACGACAGACCGGTACACGACAGACCGGTATAAAAAAATATATATAATAAAAAATAAAATCTTATAAAAGACTCGTGTACCAATGATTCCACAGAGCCGACTGGTATCTTAGCGCACTGACAGAGGGATGTGAAAACATTACAATAAGACTGTTCATGGAGCTGCACAAGCGACGCATAAACTTGTACATCAAATTTCTCATGAGCGCCTGAAACGTTCTGACATGTGCATTACAAAACATTTCACTTGCACTGCTGAACCTGGGTTTCTTAAGTAGAATTCTCAGGGAGTCATTATAAGCAACCTTAAGCTTCTGCATGCTAGCTTTTTTAAATTTACACCACAGAGGAGCTGCATACAAGGATGTACAGTAAGCTTTAAACAAACATATTTTTACCTCATTAGTGCACATGTGAAACTTCCTCCTCAGAATGTTTGCCTGGGCGTACAACATGCGACACTGTCGATAAATGTCATCATCATCACATAGCTGGTCAGTGATGTAGTGACCCAGATATTTAGTTTTTGAGCAAACATTTAACTTTTGTCCTGACAAAAAGAAATCAGGGAAACAGAGTTGTTTGTCTGCTTTAGTCCTACATATTAGCACAACCGTTTTCTTAGCATTGTACTGCACATCAAATCTCAGCCCATAATCAGAGCAGATATTCAGTAACTGTTGAAAACCAGCACTGCTGGGCGAGAGGACAGCCAGGTCATCAGCATACATAAAATGATTAACCAGGGTATCACCGATCACACATCCAGTTTTACAGAGGTTCAATTCTTTTGACAGGTCGTCCATATAAATGTTAAACAGGGCAGGTGAAAGAAGCCCACCCTGACGCACACCGTTACTCACACCAAAGGAAGCAGAGATGTTATTTCCCCATTTGACATGCATTTTCTGGTTAGAATACCAGTAAACTAAAATTCGTATAATAATATCTGGAACACCTCTCTGTTTTAATTTGTCAAATAACTTGTAATGATTGACACGATCAAATGCCTTAGAGGCATCAATAAACCCAATTAACACAGATGATTTTTTTGATAGATGGGTGATTCTTTTTTTGGGGCAACATTCATGTCCGCATGTTTCTCTTACCCTGATTTTTTTCTAAAATGTGCCAAATATTTACAACAAAGTATTTTAATTATACACTTAGATGTTTGCCATCATTCAAATATAAATTAAATGCATTTAAAATATTATTTTGTACTTTACACACCTTTTTGGTGACATAGATGGTCAATTTTATTGTGTCCGCAGTGCAGTGTAAAATATTTCCTCAATAAGTTTAAACAATAAAATTAAATTAAAAAAGAAATTTCTTCAATAATTTGATTGACTGGACTAAACCTTATTTTATTATGAAACTGAATCTGTTGAAACTGAATCTGTTGAAACTATTTTTTTTATTTGATATTTTCTTGATATTATACATGTCCCAGTAGTAACTTTCCACCCTGTTAGAATGTTTCCTTTTTGCCCTCAAAAGACTACAATTCCATAAAAGCCATTTACAAGAAGAAGACATCAACTGGTTTTGGAGGGAATTCAACCATGGAAAACAAGTTAAGCTTCATCTGTCACTCTCTCCTTACTTTTTTTAATCTTAAATATATTAAACCTGTATGAGTCAACCTTAAAGTTCCACCCTGTTAAGATAAATTGTGGGAAATGTTTATTCGGTAGAATTTAAAAAACAACATATTAGATTTAGTCATTAAAGGTTTGCTATTCTGTTGAAGGTTAGCTAGCTAAATGTTGACCACATAAAGAGCTACAGCTAGATTAGCTAAAAAAATTCCACCCTGTTATGTTCCACCCTGTTAGGTTTATGAACCAAACAAGGTGTAACAAGGACCTAACAGGGTGGAAATTCAGGTAAAAAGTAATCACATATACATGTAATTATTACTTTACCTGTAATTATTATTTTATCCAGCCCTGAGCTTGACCATTATTAATTTCTTATTGCTAAACATGTCAGTGATGTAACAAAATATTTAAAACTTAAAATATTACTCTTTTTATTTTCAAAAGTCCTGAAGCCAAAATGTTGCCGCAAAAAAAGAATCACCCAGATATGCTCTTGCTGCCTCTTTCAGGCCATAAATACAGAAATCAGTTCCCAACTTGGCTTTAAAACCAAATTGATTATCTGTTGTACTAATAAACTGATTAAGACGATCAAGCAAGATTTTTTCTAACACTTTAGAGATCACACTAGCTAAAGCTATTGGTCTGTAGTTATTAAGGCTACCAACCTTACTAGTTTTGTCCTTAATTACCGGCACAAGAGTGATAGATAATAAAGAATCAGGCAACTGTCCATGTGTTAGAAACCCAGAGAAACAAATTGCAAGCAGCACAGCCACTTTTTGGCTAGCATATTTCAGATGTTCTGCTGTAATGCCATCAGAACCTGTTGCCTTATTCTCACACAAGTACACTATAGCCTGCTGGACTTCACTAGGGGTTATAACCACATCACTCTTAGGAATATTTCCCAGTCCATATGGTTCACTTTTTACACAGTTAAATAAAGCAGAATAGTGCTGTCTCCATAGCTCTGCTATATTATGAGCCCCAGATACGCCCTCTATGGTACTGGGGAATAATGCAGCAGACCTGTTTAAAGCTCTGACATCGTTCCAAAAGCCAATGGCATTATTACAAAGCAGTTTTTCAGCCATAGAGTCTGCTCTCATGTTCTGTTCATATTTGGAAATGTACCGAATAGCATATTTAAACTTTGCACTGGTTATTTTTTTATAATCAAGAATAGTCCCATTTCTTGGTCTACCTGCTTCTACCCACATCTTATATGCCTGTTTCGCTTCTGCATGGTATCCTGACACATATTTATTCCAACCTGGCCTGATGTTATTGGTCTTTCTGGATGTAAGGAATGATCTTGTAGACTCACTCAAAGCACCCACAATGCCATCATACATAGTATGAAGGTCTATACAGTGAGAGATATCACTGCAATTAACATCTGAGCACATGACAGATTGAAGAGGAAGACTTATTTTACTCAAAAGAAGATCAGTTTTCATATGATATATTGATAAATCATATTCAGAGAGTCTGGACCATTGGAATTTAGATGAGGGGGCTCTATTTACCCCCAGTATAAACTCTGGAAGACTTTTAATATCCAGCATCATTAAAAATGGAACATGATCTGACATAGAATACTCATATAAAATTTCTATTGATTTTACAACAGCATGGGCATCAGCAGAGCTAATGCAATGATCAAGCCATGATGTTGTATGCCAAGCTTCACTTATATAGGTATAGCTATCTGCAGGCAGCAGGAGCTGACTGGACAATATGAAACTGTTATCATCACAAAACTGATGCATATGTTTAGCAAATAAGGAATATTCATCAGATATATCTGCATTCATATCACCTACTATATACACAGAGGTAAAATAATGATCATCAATGAAAGAGTTCAAGAAAGCAAGTCTATCCAAATAAATGTCTTCATTCTGAGGACACTCATATGGTGTATAGACATTAATAATAGCAAATTCTTTGTTTTCAACTTTTAAATGTACAGCAATACACCAGTCAACACCAGTTCTGATGACATTTAGAACTGGATCCAGCTTTTTATGCCATAGAATGGCTACTCCTCCTACTATTCGTCCTCTCACTATACCCATAGAAAGATCCACAGTAGATTCACCAGCTCCACAGAAACAGTCATTAATACAGTTCAAACTTCCCAAATCCTGTTTTGATAAAAAAGTTTCTTGTAGACAAAGGATATCACATTTTTGCAACAGTCTATCCACAACCAGACGTCGTGCTTTATCTCCAGCTGTATTACCGACACGCAGTCCCCGGCAATTGTAAGAAATAACACGCATTAATTGGTCTATGATGTATTCATGGCAGCCGTTCCATCCAACCCCTTGGCATCATTGGAAGTAGTCACCCCAGGCCCTTTAGACGTTGTAGGTTTATTCCGTGGCTCATAGTAACGGCGCACAACTGAGCCCTCTGGCCACAGCTCTGGGCTGTACACGTCTGCAACGTTCTCACACTCCACACTGACTTTAAAAGAACTATATCTGGTGTTCCCAGTGACAATACGCTGGCACTGAACATTGCATCCAAGTTTTCCTTTAAGATAGTTCATTAGTGCCTCATCATCAAGATCTGGATGAAATCTAGTTGCAAAGACAGTTACAAGTTTTGTTCTTACCACTTTTATGGTGCTTTGAGCTCCTGTACCAATAACAGGTGCTGGTCTTTTACGCTCAGGTTTAGCTTGGCGTTTTAATGGAGCAGGATGGCTCTCGGTTTTCAACTGACGCCCTTGTTTCACCACCAAGTTCCATGTGGGCGAACTCATAGGCGCATCTACAGCACAGGTTCGGTTATGGCTCTCACTCACCGCAGACTCGTCAATAGTCCTGGAATAGTCGGTGTAGGTCCCATTCACGGCCAAAGCGGCATTATTAGCGGTAACGCAGTTTGTTGGAGCAGTATCCATGCATGCCGCTACCTCCTCAGAGCTGCCCGTAGCCAATGTCATGTCACTGACGTTGGGTATTCTTGAAACAGGTGTATCCACACTACAGGATCCGCCACTGCCGAGCACCAAATGTCGTTCCATAGCCGCAACTCTGCGGTCAATGGTAGTGGTAACCTCACGCAACTTCTCCTCAACGTCCACTTGGCGTGACACTGTATGCTTCAGGGCACAAACCTCGCTCTGTAAACGCTCCATCTTGCTGAGTAAATTGGATACATCCAGGCTATTGAACGTCACAGGTGGCAGCTCATCCAGGAAGTGGGAGACAAAGTGTGGTATAGCTTCCCCACACTCATTCAGGACTTTTAAACAACTTTTAATGGCATTTGCAGCTTTCTGATTTCCTTTGAAGGCCACGTACCGCTGCTTAGAATTGGAACACAGTTCAAACAGAACTTTTCTAGAGGACTCAATCCACTCAAAGTCGAATGTGTTTGAAGTGAGCAGCACAAGCTCTTCCTGGCACATAGTCTTGATTTTGACCACAAGAAAGTTTAAAAACTCATCCTCTACTATAAGCTTTCCATCAGTAGTCTTGTAAATCTGCGGTTTGGTTCGGGGGCGACTAGAGAAGGGAGCTCCAGTGCCTGACTCCACACCATCTGCCATGACAGCCTGATTATTTCACACGAAGATGCTACAAAAAGTTAGCGTTCTCACCTCCCTGCTCCTCCTGTAGGGATGTGCACAACTCTCAGCAATTTATAGATTGATGTAGAATGGCTGTCTGAGAGAATGCTCTGTCAATAGCACAGGCCTCAGTAAGGTGTTGAAGATCCTCGCATTGTATCCAACAATCCTCGCAGAAGGCCTCAGGACCAAGCAGGCCCCAGGCTGCAGAGTGAGGTAAACAGTGCAGGCCTCCTCTCAGGCTGCAGAGCAGGGGCAGCAAATGGAGCAGGCCTTCATTTCAGTTTTCATCTTTCAGAATTCTGGAAGTCCTTTGATTCCAGCAGCAGCTGCTGTGTTCATCTTGTTGTGTAGCTCCAGAGAACTTCCAGAAACAGAGAGTTCAGCCTGTGATTCTGAGTCCACCTTCTTCTCTCTCAGTCTCTGCAGTATCCTCTACTACAGTAGAGAGGTGGTGTCAGATGTGACTACATTAGAGAGGAGGTGTCAGATGTCATATACATATATACATATATATATAGGGCTGCCAACTTTTCAAAAAGCCAAAGAGCGAGTATATTGTTTTTGTTTGTATGTGTGTGTGGGTGTTGCATATGTAATGGGATGCAGGTGCATGCAGTCTGTGTGACGAGACACAGGTGGATGTAGATGTAGTGGATGACAGGGTCCGCTATGATACGTCTTTTTTGAACTGTTCCAGTGATGACCCTTACTGACCTCTCAGTAAACAGTAAAGTAGTGTTGTATCTTTACAATATGTTTCATAATCACATATGTTATATGCTGTTTTTATTATTTAATGTATAGCATTATTGTGTCACTTCTGCAAATGAAAGTGTCTAATAAGTGTCAGAGTTGAATGATATGTCAAACTGACTTGTTCAGTTTTGTTTTAAGATGAGAAACAGCTAAAACTCTCATGAGCATCTGTCTTCACTTTCAGACAACTTTCCTAAAACAGTCCTCTTTGTTTTCTAAACAAACTCTCTGTTGACCTCGAAGTCTAAAGTTTCACGTTATCACTGTCTCCTCTTGGCCACAACCAATGAGAAGACTGAATTTCTTCTGGTCTCAACACTTTAGTAAAAGCGTTTAGCTTCCCGGAACGCTTCAGAGTTGGAATGGACAGAGACCTGAAAGCCCTCTTTCTTGATCGCTGATTAAGCTGCAGTCACGAGTTAAAGACCGGCTTATCAGTTGGAACTGATGGACGTCTCCATCCAGTTCACCGAGCAAAAGATCTCTAGAACTTTCTTGAGGAACGCTTTATTTTGAAAACTGACCAGGACGTGCCACTGTATTTGACCGAGAAAGCAGACGTCACGACACTGTAAGATATATTGCTTGTCAGTTTTCTGACTGTGCAATATTCCAAAATGAAAGTTTGGGCAGAATTTATCTGACCCAAATTCTTAGCATTTAATTTTAAACGAGTTCTCTCTTTTTAGGAGTTCAGCAAATAAATTGTGAGTGACGAAATTTAATTGACAGTAAACGTTACTTATGTTGAAACAGCAGAACTGAATCATTTAATAACAAATCAATAAATTACATCACAAAGATTGGGTCTGATTTTTCTTTCATATACAACTACTGTGGACAGATTTCAATTTAAAAACAACAGACAAGTAAAGTCATATTTACTTATACTGCAGGCAAATTACTTAGAGTTTCTGGCTACAGAAAATATAAAAAAGATAGTCTAGGAGGAGTGGGAGGGAATAAATTGAAGTAAAAGTTGTCTAGAGAATGTGTAACCAGCCTTGCACATCCTCTGCTGACATCAGCTCGACCCGGTCCAGTCCAAGTTTGTAAACAAACAGCACTCTTTACCTTTGAAGTCTTCTTCTGGTAAGAGGGGTTTCCAGACGATGGACAGAGACGGTTTGTTCGTCCCGCTCTCTCCAACATTAGGTTGCCGGTTTACTCACACAGTCTGTGTGTGTCGGCCTCAAATCAATCGAGAGTGATGACGATGGTTCTGGTTCAGTTTTTCAGCATAAACATTCTTTAGGAGGAATTCTCACTCAAGATGGAGCTTTTTACAGCTGGAAGTGAACTTATAACAGGCGCGTTATAAGTCCTTTACTGGTTACGTAGACCTTTGGCTTAATGGTCAGACGTACCAGTAGAAAAGGAGAAAGGCTTTCATCTCTACTTTCTCACCAGAATCTACCCCGGACAGGAAGTGGGGCCTTTTAAAAGAAGGGAGTTGACTCAGCTAATCCCAACTGCTCATAGGTTGTTTCACCCGAGAACGGGAGGGATTCTGCAGGTCAGAGAGCTGAAAATGTGAAGGTCATTTCAGGATAACAGAGAAGATAGTACTCAGGACAGCCAGACTCATAGCCACCAGTTCTAAATATATTTTAGATTAGGCTCTGATTCACGTGGCAACCTTCTTAAAACAACTCTGAAAAGCTTAGCTTGACATAAATTTCAACTTTGCCATAGTTTTTGATTCATCATATGAAGAAGTGACCATCATTGGTAACAGCATAAAACATGATCAAACAATGACAAGTTATTCTCAGAAATAATTCAGAATTAAAGCTGCAGTATGTAGCTTTTTTTATGAACATATTTCTTCACTCTGTCACTACCTCCTGACAGACTGATGTTAGCCAGGTAATCTCTGAAAAAAATATATATATATATATTGTCCCCTTGCTTCTCCAGGTGGTAAATAAGCATTTCTAAAAAGAAAAGGTGACCCGCCATTTTCCAGCCAATAAAAACAGAGTTTGTAACCAGCCAATAAAAACAGAGCTTGAATTTGAATCAGCCAATAAAAACAGAGCTTGAATTTGAAATTCAACAGACCACAAGGGGGCAGAGCCACATATGGCTCTGAGGGGGAGGGATCAGAATGCTTTGCCTGTTGAAAATATTTCTAACTGCTGCAGTTCTACAGAAACTGCATACTGAACCTTTAACACACATTATAAGGAAGTCACTTCTGAAATAATATGTGTTTTGATTAAAATAAATGTAATAAAAGTATTACTGTCCCTTCGGGAATAACTCACAAAAAGTTCATTAGTGAGAGTGATCAGAGAAGTGTTTCCAAGGCGGTTATATCACTACAACACGTAGAGTCCATGAACACACCGAGGTACGAGGACTTCACGGGCCCAGAACCTGTGAAGCTCAGATTGCTTCTGCAACCCTACCAACCGAGACGAACGTCCAACAGGTACAGAGTTGTTGATGTTTACTGGACGTGCTATGAAGTTGAGCTGGTTTTCGTACGGAGAAGTGTCAGTTCTGGTTAAACTCAAAATAGATAACTTCCTCTTAAAACCTCTCCAACCTCTCCCTATTCCCCTTAAACCGCTTTCATTTCATTCTAAGCTGGTAACTATATTTCAAGCTAAGAGCCACAGATAAGAAGTATTTGTCATCCTGTACTTATGACTATTGTTACAATTTAAGTGTGCTGATGCGTGTTAAATTGCAAGAAAGTGAAATCCGTCAATCAAGTGTAATGGTGTTAATTTTAGTTGATTTATTTTAAATAAAAGGTAGTGTCTTTTGACATACCGACTAAAATCAACGTCTCATCGTCACTTAATGGCTTTATGGTTTATTTGTCCATCATAAACAATCACAGAAATATTGGGTAAACTGAAAAAGAAAATAATCCGTGAAATACTATTCAATCTGAATAAGTAATTAAATAAGGTAAAGGGTGTCAGTTTAATACTGACCCCTTAAATATCCTACATGAGTTTCACCTGCCCTCATCCTGTTGGCTACATCCTACAATAGAAATTGACTGAAAATGACTCCCTACACTCTACTTTATAGATCTGTGTCAGACTGACATAATTAGAAAACCAATAAATAACTTAAAATGCACCAATTAAATAAAAAAAGGAAACCTTTCCTGGATCAGCTCTTCTCCTTTTGGTCAACAGACAGGATAGAACAGGATCTACGTGGAGATGTCTGTGCTACCTCAGTTTAGTTTAAGGTTTAGTTTAAAACAAAAGCACAGGTGTTTTCCTGTTTGTTTTGTTTTAAACTAAACTTTAAACTTTAAGTGCATATATTCATTTAATGGTCTATCTATTTCTGCTTTTATTTCTAATAATTTTATTAAGTCCTCTATAAATGTTGGTCTTACTTAACTGGACATTTTAGAATCCTTTAAATAATTCAAATGGTTAATGGTCATGTTGGTTTAATAAATGTACTGTACTCCGTTAACAAGATACCATTATCTACTTTTGTTTATTCTTAATTTTCAATTCAATCTTACCTGCTATTGGTGCTGCTAGGCAGACATCCAGCTATATGGTTCATTTAGCATGTTTAGCACGTTTGGCTATAATCTTGCACACTTTATTTTCCTTTCTCTAGTTTCTTTGCTCCATCCATCTCGTTTTTCCTTTCTTTTTAACATGTTTGATATTATTGTAATTTAACCCGCTCACCTTTCCTCTTTCTTTTTCTTCAATTTGGGAAGAGTCAGACCGCACACATCGAGCTCCACCTGCTCCGTCAGTAACTTTCTGCTCCATGCAAACTCAGTGCAAACTGTTTGCAGGTAGATGGAAGGTTGGAGGAAAAATATGGACTGGATAACAACGTGGATGTTCTTGTGTATAACACCAAGGGCAGACGCGGATGTACCATTAAGGCGAACGAGGCAGTTGCCTGGGGCCCCCAATCAGCAGGGGCCCCGCCCCGGCCAGTCACCTACATCCCTAACATTGCTCCTGATTGTTAATGTACGTTTAACATAAAAATAATTATAGTTGCGATGAAAACGATCATTAAAAACGCAATACAAAAAATGGTCAATTTCTGTACCTCCCTACTAAAATGGACTATTCCATCATGACATCACCCCAAAATCCAGGAAGTGCTGTATGCTTGAGCAGGAAGCGGCGGGAAGAGACAGAGGAGAAGTAAAAAGATGAAGCGAAGATACGAAGCGGAGCGGGAAAACAGAAAAAGCGTGAAAAAAACAAAACGTATGTTTCTACACTACCAAAAGTGACAACGTTTTTTAATGTGTCTAAAACTTCATCAACTGCTGATAATGACGGGCGTCCCATTGAAAGTGTGGGGGAACCGGACAGGAAGAAGTGAATGCCGCAAAGGCAGCCAGTGACGAAGATGAAGATGAGGTAAGAGTTTTAGGAATCATTTTGTAGGTTGGGTAAAAGAAATCCTGACAGTAATCAGCTGAGACTACCACTATTTTCACGTTTTCTTTCTGTATCAAAATATTAAAAGATATTCGGCCTAAATCTTCTGACTTAAAACGAGGAGAGATAGATTTTATATTTTACCTACTTTAGCTGCTTGTTTATTATATTATTAAAATACACGGACTATACATTGAATAGACTAGATCTAAAATATTCCACAGTTATCTATCAAAAACAATTCTCAACCATTTTACAAAATATTTGACTGTTAAAACTTCATCAGAATATCGTTGTTTTGTTATTTGGTCCATAGTCCCACCATTAAATACATTATAAAGCACAACTTATAGCTTTCAGAGTAATGCAAAAACCAGTAGTGGGCCTTCGACCGCTAGAGAGCGTTAATGCGCTAATCCGCTTACAGCGGACCTAAACAATTATTCAGCGTTACAGAGGTTTGACTAACTTTTATAATTCATAAGCGGATTTGCGCTATTTTTTATTTAAAATGCAGTACCGTTAATAACTAATTTTCTATCAGTAAAAATGAAAAAACGTATTTACGAGCTCGGACGACAGCTAACAGACTATATCCTGTCAGCGCCGGATGTGGTCCGTGACAAAAAAGCGTCCCCCTCAGTCTCTTGGTGTGTGCTCTCTCTATAGCAGTTAGCAGCCAGTGTGTTACTCTGCAGCCTTATTGCTTGTTTTCGAAGAGTCAGACGAAGACTTTTTAACATGGAGGGTGAACTTGTGGATGTTTCTCAGCGGCCTACGCGACGCGTCTGGATTTAAAAAAGTTTGCCATTAGCACTCTTCAAAATGGCGTCCGCGACGGCCACAGAAGCCAGGATTTTACAACAAAACACGGTAAAACAATTATTTCTTTGCTGAGAAAAAATATATTTCATAGCTGACGTTATAGCACAAGTTCTTCTGAGCTTGAGAGTTTCACAAAATGGTCAAATCTGCTGGATTTTAAAAAAGTAGTTCGCCATTAGCACTGTTCAAAATGGCGGCCGCGATAGCCACATAAATTAAGAACATAAAATAGCTGACAGGGCAGCAAACTTACATACTCAGAGAATCACAAGGAACTCAGGAGACAGAGGCAACAGGAGACAATGCCAGGACAACGATAAACACAGAGATACAGACTTATTTTTGATTTGATTTGATATGCTGGTGTAGATTCTCAGTCGTCCAGGACATGATAAAATCAAAAAAGGCGTTCAATACAGAACAACTGGACTTTATTTGTAACAAACAAGACGTTTCGCTCATCATCCGATAAGCTTTCTTTTGAGAAAGCTGATCGGATGATGAGCGAAACGTCTTGTTTGTTACAAAAAAAGTCCAGTTGTTCTGTATTGAACGCCTTTTTTGATTTGATTTGATGTTTATTCATTCATTTTAAAAGAACAATACAAAACAGTTTAATCAGATACAAGAATACAAGTAGGATAAAATGAATGGAGCAGAAAGAAGATGAAATCTTATTATATCTACCCCTTATTTCATAGTTTGTTCAACCAATGATAACCTTCAAACTACTACACAAAATGAATAACTCTACTTAATTTTTCTAACTGTAATACACAAACTACATCACAAAATGAATAACTCTACTTAATTTTTCTAACTGTAATACACAAACACACTAAGCTACATCATAAGTACAACATAAGTGTAATACACAAACACACTAAGCTACATCATATATAGTTTTTGAGCAAGTCCTTTTTGACCTTTTTCTTAAATGTATACATTGATTTTGCATTTTTAACATCACTCTCCAGAACATTCCACAATCCAACTCCCTGAATTGAGGTAGACCGTCCCTTTAAGCTGGTTCTGAATTGTGGTTTGATGAATATCTGTCCCTTTGAGATTGTAATAACTTTGTCTTTTTATAAAATTTCTTTGGATATTTAAAGGTAATGTGTTATTATGAGCCCTATACATAACTGATAAAATACTATATTCTACCAATTCCTGGAATTTCAATAAATTTAGCTGAAGAAACAAGGTGTTTGATGGGTGACTGAAATGTTTTCTGGTGATTACTCTTACAGCTCTCTTTTGTAAAATAAAAACAGGCTTTGTAATTGTTTTGCACGCTTTTCCCCAAACCTCAATACAATAGATTAAATGTGGAACAATGATTGTGTTATACAACATATACAGAGCTTTATCAATTAAAAAATCCCTGACTTTATATACAGGTACATGAACATGCTGGTGAAGATTCTCAGTCGTCTAGGACATGATGAAATCAAAAAAGGCGTTCAATACAGGATCAACTGGACTTTATTTGTTGCAGAAAACGTTTCGACTTCTGTCCAGAAGTCTTTTTCAATTCTGAATGGAAGCTGTGAGAACGAGAAGTTTTATACAGGCTTACAAGTCACGCACCAACATATGTGACTTGTAAGCCTGTATAAAACTTCTCGTTCTCACAGCTTCCATTCAGAATTGAAAAAGACTTCTGGACAGAAGTCGAAACGTTTTCTGCAACAAATAAAGTCCAGTTGATCCTGTATTGAACGCCTTTTTTGATTTCAGGTACATGAACACACAGCATGACAATCACAAACACCTGGACAACAAAATGGAGGAGATGAGCAAGACAATTAACAGAGAGACCAGGGAGTGTAGGGATGGGGACCCACCACCTGAGAGCAACATGCTTACAACTGTTATCTTGAAGTTCTAGGGTGTAGAGAGCCACAGAAACGGTTATGGTAGGCCGGATTTGGCCCACGGGCCTTGAGTTTGACACATGCGATCTAGTGGTACTAAAAGTAACAAAAGAAGAAAAAAAAACAGCCAAATATGTCAGCAGTTTAGCTAACAGACTTTGGAATGGGTACATTTTGTCCTTGTCAAACCTGTTGAAGAGAAC
The DNA here is from genome assembly GCA_038048925.1 of Garcialebias charrua. Taxonomy (NCBI): domain Eukaryota; kingdom Metazoa; phylum Chordata; class Actinopteri; order Cyprinodontiformes; family Rivulidae; genus Garcialebias; species Garcialebias charrua. The sequence goes on from JBBPBX010076934.1 coordinate 14,509, forward strand.
CAAACTAAATACTCTGAAACTCAAACAACTTACTGTATAACAGTTCATGCACCACTAGTTGGCAGTGTAGTGCAAATATTGCATAACTTGCTGGATACCAATTGTTGAATTTAATTAGTGGATTAGAATTAGCTTCCCCTAATTTTTTACAAGACATTAGTGCTTTTGATATTGCGGACCTAAATTAATAAATTAGCACTTTAGAAATAGCGGAACTAATTTTTGGATTAGCGTTGCCCACCACTGGCAAAAACGTGTTTTAATAATGACTGGTTTGCTTTGGACAGAAATGCCACCGTTAGTTTAAAACAACAGAATCAAAAGGCTAGGATTACTAAATTAAATTGTTATCTAAAATGTAAAAATTGATATAAATGAAAAGTGACATTATTTGAGTCATTTAGTTTACAGTCTATGTAAGTCTTAAGGTTTAAAAATAAGTCAAAACTTTCAGTCTTAATTATGGAAACTTGGATAAATGAGAACCTTCACATGTATTAAATGTAATAATTTCTTATTTTTCCTTTTATTTCCTCCAACACAACATATTTGTTTGTTTTTTCAGATATAGTCTTTAAACATGTATCATTAAAAACCAGAAACAAGACAGAAGACAACTTTCATAGAAGTCCAGCTGAATAATCAAGGTAATTCATGATCACTTAATGCTGTAAAAAGTGTCTCATGCCTGGACATCTTGCTGTTCATATCAAGCCAGTGTGTGAATTCATCTCAAAGTACCACATCTCAACTACACACACTCACTTTTTCACATTGATCTAACAACTGTTCCCTGTTACAGAATATGTAATATAACGTTAAAAGAATTAAAGTTGTGAAAATCTTCTAATTTAGGAAAATATATTTCTACTGTATTGCTCACATCTACCCTCTCTATTTGTTTGCGTTTATTTAGTGTTGTTGAATTTTGGTGAAATACTTGATTTAGAGCTTTTTTTTTTTAACTCTTTATTTAACTTTTTACATTTTTACAATAACACAAATAACACACTGAGCTAGGGGCACTGATATTTGGTTTAAAAAAAAAAAAGGAATGTCAATAATACAAGATGTTGTACACAGTTAGGTTTCCTTGATCTTGTAGGCCAGCCATTTAGACCAGCGTTTGTTGTAAGAGTGTCCTTTAATTTGTAGAAGATGTGTCAGTTTTTCCATCGAGTGAATTTCCTCTATGACTTCCCGCCAATTGTCCAGTTTGGGGGGAGGTTTCTTTAGCCAGTTCCGAGTAATAGCTTTTTTGCTTGCTATTGATAGGATCTTGAATAGGTATTCATCTTTTTTTTGAAGCACTTCTCCAGTCATCTGTCCCAGCAGGAAAGTTCTGGGGTCCTTTGGGATGACATATCCCAAAATACTCCCGATGGTTTGACAGACTCCATCCCAATAAGATGCCAGCTTTGGGCAGGACCAAAATATATGAGTGTGATTGACATTTTTATGACCACATAATCTCCAACATTGCTGTTCTTCTCCTCTATATCTGCTGGTAATTTGAGGTGTGATGAAGAACCTAGTTAAGCACTTCCACCCGAATTGTTTCCATCTTTTGGAACTGGTAGTTGTCTGTTGTGTTTCACACATTAAAAGCCAATCCTCCTCTGTAATTTTTACTCCCAGTTCCTTTTCCCATTTTGACTTAATGTACAAGGTATTATTTCCATTATGTTTCTGCAGCCCTTTATATAGTTTGGAAACAGTTTTACTTGGGAGGTGAGTATGAGCGTTTGTAAAGATTTGCACAATAGTATTACCTTCTGGAGGGACCCCTTTTTTTATTTTGTTATCGTAATAATGTCTTATTTGAAAATATTTAAATAAATCTCTGTTCTCAAGGTTATATTCCCTTTTCAGTTGTTCAAATGTTTTAAAGGTGTTACCATCTACAAACTGGCATAATGTTGTCAGTCCTCTATCTTTCCATCCCAAAAAGGAAGAGTCTAACTCTCCTGGTCGGAAGTCAGGGTTGCAAGAAGGCCACATCAGGAGACCAGTGACATCTGTCAATTTGTATTTGCCAACTACTTCTTTCCAGATTAACAATGCGTCTTCAACTATACGATTCCCATTTTCGTCTGAAACTATTTTGCCTCCCAGACGTGTTTGGGGTTGTACCCTGTCCTGGCTAAGTTCAATCTGTTTCCACCCTGTCTCCATTTCTGGGGAGCACCAGCAAACCATACCTCTTATTTGGGATGCGTAGTAGTATTGTTTCAAATTTGGAAGTGCCAGACCCCCCTGGTCTCTATTAATTTGGAGTGTTTTAAACTTTATCCTTGGTCTGGTCCCGGACCAAATAAATCTTGAGATCAGCCTATCCCAGGCCTGAAACTGTGCGTTTGGTATCCTAATAGGCAAAGATAAAAAAAGGTATAAAAAACGAGGGAGCAAATTCATCTTTACTATTTCCATTCTAGTTGTAAAATCCAGTATTAACCTTGCCCAGACTGTCAGATCTTTTTG
>JBBPBX010076935.1:0-10956 GCA_038048925.1 Garcialebias charrua
GGGAGGAAAAACTAAGAGGAAGAGACAACACAGGAGGAATGAGAGTGTGGAGAGCAGGCATCTGCAAGCAATAAATATATAATCACAAGGCACGGAGAATGATAAATGTACACTATTACTTAAATAGGTCAATCATGCATTAATAACTACCACGTGATAATAATAACAGTGAGAAATCAGCTGAAGAGAAGATCGCTCATTAAACCACCAAGAGCTCCAACTCAAACTTCTTTTTAAAGAAAGGGTCAATGTTTTCAGTTCACATGAAAAATCCTAAACAAAATGGACTTTTAATGAATTACTGCATTGAACAAGGATTTTTGACAGTAAGCAACAGATAACATGTAAGTTTCATTTTAAATAACATAATGTGTTGACAGCATTTACATATAATTACAACGAGTTGCAGCTCAGGTAATATAATCACTCTAATGCCTCTGGGCTACAAGTGCAAAACAGAAAGAAATATGATGATTGTAAAGCAGCAGAAACATGAAGGGGTGCATAATTATTATGAAGAATCAGAAAACAAACCTCAGGCAGAGGTCACCGTGTCATCTAAAGATCTGTATTACCCATGTGATAAAAAAATGGCTGCCTTCTTTCATAAAACAAGAAAACAGCACAATTTCTCATGCATGAGCATGCTGTGCAGAGTTGCACATGCAGTGCTTGAACTTAATGTGATTTATGAATTTGTCCTTCTCCAGCAGAAATATTAACACGTGATATTCATGTAAAAAATGATTTGACCTTTAACGGTTTCATACCGACTTCGTTGAGTTATATTGCAGGAGTGTCGATATATACTGTGCTCTATTAGTGTCTATACGGTTCTTTGTTTGAAATTACATTAAAACGTCCAACAGAGAGTTTCCATTTGTTCAGCATTTAATCTATTAAAAATCCCTATGAAGTACTTTGGAGGACGTGTCGCACCTCACAACAAAACAATTACATATTAACTGAGTAAAGATGATTTATGAAAGAAATTGTTTCATAAATCACACGTCTTTTGTCGCAAAGTGCTAATGTGTGTCAGTTTCCCACCAGGTTACCCTGGAAACAAAGCCCTGCCTGGAATGCCATGATGGTAATAAAGATGCTATCAACAAGGCGTGACATTAATACTGCCATGTGATGGGATTAGAGTGGCTGGCAAAGAGTTTTATGAAATATACTGTATTTGAAAATGCTGGTGAAGATTCTCAGTCATCCAGGACATGATAAAAGTAAAAAAAGACGTTCAATACAGAAACTTCTATTACAAATAAAGTCCAGTTGTTTCTGTATTGAACGCCTTTTTTGACTTGTATTTGAAAATGCATATGCAATAGTATATTAAAATTTCCCAATATGTAAATCAAATTTAAAGGTGAGAAATTTGTCTTCACAGTACTGTATGTTGATTCTTATAGTTTCTGTTTCCTCGAAAAATAAAAGAAATGTTCATGGCCGTCTGTATTAATTAAAAATTTGTAAAGGTGGCGGCATAAAAACAACCGGACGGGGCAGGTTTTTCTCCAGAATATTGCACTTTTTTTGTAAACTAACGTTTTTATGTTTTGCTTAGTTTCATGCAGTTTTAAACAAAAGTTATCATTACTATGCACCAAAGTTCATGCTCAGTCATCCAGGTATAAAATCCAACAATGTTCAGTCAGGTCATCTGGACAGTTTCTTTCTTTCTTTCTTTTCTTTTTGCTGAAATGTTTCATCCTTTATCCAAAGTACTTCTTCAATCTGAGGAGCCACCAAACAAAACTGAATCCTACAAACAACATACTCCATAGTGGAAAAAACTGTTTTATGGTGTTTGTGGTAATCAGTTTTGTTTGGTGGCTCCTCAGATTGAAGAAGTCCTTTGGATGAAGAACGAAACGTCTCAGCAAAAAAAAAAAAAAAGAAAGAAACCATCCAGATGACCTGACTGAACATTGTTGGATCATCATAACTGTATTTGGTGTTTCTTGGCTACTGTCATGGTTGTGGAGGATTGGACCCAGAAACGAGAAGCTTGAAGAACAAATACTTTAAAAAAAATTATAACGAAACTAAATCGTAGCACTTTGAGATTTTTATTAATGAAAAGTGCATTATAAATGGAATTCATTATTATTATTATTATAAATGCAACGCTGTCATGGAAGAAAAACTTACAGTGAGGAGCAGCAAAGTCCATGCTCAATAATCCAGGCATACACTCCAACAATTTTCAGTCAGGTCATCTGGACAGTTTCTGGACACTGAGGAGAATCACAAAGAGCACAAAGGAAAACGCAGAACTGTGGAATGGATGCTCTGCTGGTGAGTGAAAGTAACCTGAGTGAATATATAGAACAGGACTGAGGAGGAAGTGGGGACACCAGACAGGAAACAGGTGAGAGTGGGCGTGGCCAGCTGAGTGAAGAAGTGTGAAGGATGGCACAAAATAACACAGGATAAAACACAAGTAAATAAAACTAAACCCAAAGATCACAAAACATTGGCTAATCTAATCCTAAAAATACAAAAAGTAAAACCTAAAGTAACAGAAGCAGAGATCCTGACATGTTACAAGAACAAACTGAAAGTGATACCTATCAAAACAAAATGTTTAGTTTGTTTGGAGGAATCTTTTTTTAAGGATGGAAAGAAAAATAACAATTATCCACAAAAAGAGCACAAGGCAAACACACCCGACCGCCGTATGCCATCCTGCAAAGTACATAACAGAACACAGCAACAAAACACATACGGTATGCATAAAAGATCCATAACATTCATGATTTTGCAGTAGGTTTCTATAAATATATATACCTATACCTACAAATATATACATTCATACATATACATTCATATGTAGTCACATACCCATCTACATATCTACGTATGATATCTACATATACATCCCTGCATCCATTTGTGTGTGATTGTTTGGAGGAATCTAACTTCTCACTGATTCTTTATGGGATAAATGCTGTGAACGGAAAATAATTATTGTACCAAAGATCCATCCATTATCTTTTACCTGCTTCTTCCTTTTTACAAAGTAGGTTACTGGGGTCAGGGGTGCCCACATGCAGCAGTGACTGTGCCAGAGGCTGAGGACACCTGGACAGGCAGCAAATGGGACACAGAGACAACCGAGACAAACAACCATTCACTTTCTCACTCACACCTAGGGACAATTTAGAGTCACCAATCAGTCTAACGTGCACGTTTTTGATCTGTGGGAGGAAACTGGAGTACCCAGAGAAATCCCACGCATGCACAGAGAGAACATGCAAACTCCACGCAGAAAGACCCCCGGCTGGGATTCGATCAAGTCACCTTCTCGCTGAGAGGTGGCAGCTCTACCAACTGTGTGACCGTATCGCCCTATACCAAAGACATTTTTTATCAGTTGCAAAAATGATACCTAATTTTCTATTAATTGGATTTTTTTCCCACGTTTTGTGCTTTGTCTTAGTGTCTGCCTGTGTATCAGTTTCTGGTTCAGTCTGGAGAGCTCCTCCTTGTGTTTTGTCTTCTGATCTTTCTTCCCCCTCACTTTTTTTAATGACTTCATTCATTTTACACGTGTCTTATTTTCTAATTAGTCCTTATAGTCCTGCTTTTCGATCTTTGTCTTTGTTCCTTGTCAGTCATTGATCCTGGTGTGTGTTGTGATGTTTCTTGTTCTGCTTTTTTTTTAAATGTTTTTGTTTTGTTGCTTTTGTCTCGTTTTGTTGGATGTCTCTTTGCCACACGGGTTCATTTTTCTAAGTTTAATTAAAGCTGCTTGCTTCTGTTGTCACCTGTTTGTTTTTATGTCTTTCTCCTCTTTTCCTTTGCATTTTAGAGCTCCTGCAAATGAACCGTAACAACGGTGGGTTATTTACTCCAGCAGGAATCTAATCAGACCAAAGTTAACACAAACTGGTTCAGGGGGAAATGTCAGAAGTAAAAACAAACTTTTAAATGTACTTTAAGTGTTGAAGCAGTCTTGTGCATGGCTGCAGCTCTTCAGCCAAAATATCCATATTTACTTTGTAAAATAAAAACAGAATGAGTCTCTTTCAACAGTTTTACCATCCACACATTGGCATTATTTGCATACAGTCTTTGAGATAAAATGAGAATACGAGGTGAACAGAAAGTATAGGTGGAGGTTGGTCGTCTCCAACCTTGAATTAATGTTCAATGTATGAACCTGTTGTAAGCACAATTTTCCATTGTTTTTGTAGCAGCATTTGTTAAAGGTTCAGTCTGCAGTTTCTGTAGAACGCAGCACTTAGAAAAAAAATTCAACAGGCAAAGCATTCTGATCCCTCCCCCTCAGAGCCATATATGGCTCTGCTCTCCCATGGTCTGCTGAAATTCAAATTCAAGCTCTGTTTTTATTGGCTGGTTAACGGCTGGTCACTTTTTCTTTTTAGAAATGCCTATTTACCACCTGGAGAAGCAAGGGGACAATAATTTTTTTTAAAGTTTTTTTCTGAGATTACCTCTCTAACATCAGTCTAGTGACAGAGTGAAGAAATATGTTAAAAATATATTGTTAGAAAAGTTACATATAGCAGCTTTAACAATAACTCAAACTTCCATTTAAATGTTTTTAAAACATGACAACCAATTTGACTGTCAATCTAGTGATTTGTTAGTTTGCTTGTTATTTAACCAACTTCCATCTCCTGAAAAATCTGCGAGAAAATTGTTGTTTTCTATACTGGGTAAATTGCTAAGGGGAACACAGCGCAGTGGTTTAGCTAAATTACATGCTATTTTATTTTTGCAGTGTATTTCATTTGATATGCCAATAAAATTTTAAAGCAAGCTTTACCTGTATGTTAATTATTTTAACCGTAAGAGCACTAACAATAATTTTCAACTATCAAGATCTGTTATCTGGGTTAAAGAAACAGGAAAGTTGCAGCATTTATCAATTTTCAATTTTAGATTTATTAATGTCCTGAATTTCCATTAAACAGTCTGAAAAGTTGTCATCCGTCACAAAATCGACACAATTATATATATATATATTTTTTTCAATCAAACATCTCAGAAGCTTTGTCAGTAATTAGAATATTACTGTTTTTTTATTTTATTAAATAGCTAATAATAAACCTTTATTAACCCTAAAGACTGTGTTTGTTTCTACAAAAAAATATGGCATTCAAATTTCTGTATCCTGTGTCTAACACACTAGCCAAGAACAAAAAGATTTATCTTTTCTTTCAGGGGATGACCCCATCACGGTGGCTCAATCGGTAGAGCTGTTGCCTCTCAGCGAGAAGGTTGCCAGTCCAAATCCCGGCCTGGGGCCTTTCTGGGTGGAGTTTGCATGTTTTCTCTGTGCATGTGTGGGTTTTCTCCATGTACAGTTTCCGATCAAAGACATGCATGTTAGACTGATTGATAACTCTAAATTGTCCCTAGGTGTGAGTGAGAAGGTGAATGGTTGTTTGTCTCGATTGTCTCTTTGTGTCTCTGTGATGGACTTGAGATCCATCCAGGGTGTCTCCTGCCCCGTGCACAGTGACTGCTGGATATGGGCACCAGTGACCCCATGATTCAAAATGGAAGAAGCATGTAAAGATAATGGATGGATGGATCCCATCAGGAAGGGAACTCACAAATTCAGTGGACTGAATCAAAAGTGCAGCCGAATGACTGACAACCTTACTTTAAGAGATCTGTTAAAAAGGTAAAGTTTCTAGATCCTGGCTTATAACAAAGGAGAAAGCTGCAGTTTACATCTGCTCTATTAATATTCCTACGTGCTGAGGCAAAGCCAAACACAGAGCTCCCGGTGTCCTCCACCTGCTCAGGACTCTGTGATGTCAGCAAGTTTTCAGTTTACTGCTGTGACAGCTAAAAGCTGAATATGCAGACTCTCTCTCTCTGCTGGGTCAATTAGGTATTTTTAGTGTTTAACGTGTAAAAAAGAGGTGAATTATCAAAAGGACTTTGAAAATAATTGGAGCCACTTACTGTGTTGTTCTTTCTCTTTTTAAAAAACAACAAACAGATTTTTTTTTAAAGATTCCTGTTTTATTTCAGCTGACCCCATTAAAGGATAAAACGTGTAATTTCTCTCCTCGATCTCACATCACAAACATGCTCTAATTTACTACTGTATTTAGGAACTCAAATACAAAACCTCCCTGCACATGAATAAATATTGTCTGCTCCGCATATCTGAGCAAGTAATTTCAGATGGAAACGTGCAACATATTAAATTTTAGCATGCTTATACAATTCAGGTCACATTACCATCTTCGTGTGTATTCTCTCCATCTTCTATTACTTATCTGTGGTCGGGTCATGAAGGCAAAAGGTCCAGGAGAGAAACCCAGACAACCCTCCCCAAAGTGACACACTCCACCTCAGTGTACATTTTTGTAATGGGTATACAGTACTGTGCTTAGAAACCAAAAAAGTACACCGGTTAGTACAATGTAATCGTTAATGTATCTACATTTTTATGCATATTGAACATTTCAACATTTCTCTGTTTTTATTTCAATAAATGTACAATAAACTTTGTACAACAGTTGGCTTTGTATTAAAAACAGAATTTATAAAACAGTATCGAAGCAAACCATGTTCAAGTATCAAGTACAGAAGTATTAGTTATACAAAAACAGGTTGAACCAACTCAGTGTGGCTATGAAACGTTCAAAATGTGTTGACATTGACACGAGCCCATGTCATGTATCACTGCCAATGATACATGACATATGGGCTTGTATCATTATGGAAGCGGTTGTGAGACATATGGATTATTCATTTAAAATTTTATTTATGAGTCAAAAAAGGCAGCTTGACTTTGAAATGAAAAAGCATTTCTGCTAATCCAATTTAGTTTTAAATATGTCTCACAACCGCTTCCATAGTATCATTGGCACTTTTAAGTATACTGAAATTCCCAAGCTTTTCTAGTATACTGTACCTGCATATCACATAGACTTCACCACTGCTTCAGCTCCTCCTGGGGAACCATGAAGTGTTCAGTCCAAATATATAATCCCTCCAACAGGTTCTGGGTCTGCTCTGGAGTCTCCTCCCAATGGGAAGTGCCTGGAAAACCGTTCTGGAGGCATCCTTATCAGATGCCCAAACCACTTCAACTGACTCTTTAAGATGTGAAGGAGCAGCATCTCTACTCCAAGCACTGCCCCAGATGACTGAGCTCTGCCTCTGGAGCTGCGCCCTGCCACCTTACGAAGGAAGCACATTCAGCTGCTCGAGTCCAGGATGTCGTTCTTTATGAGCTGATCCAAACCTCATGTCCACGGATGAGCGGTGGAACTTAACCAGACCGGTAAATCCAAAGCTTTGCCTTTCAATTGAACTCTTTCTTCACCACGGGTGACCGAAGCAACACCTTCATTACTGAGGATGAGGCCCCAGTTTGTCGATCCATCTTTTGCTCCATCCTACATCAATCATGAACAAGACACCCAGACACACTCCTCCATCTAAGGCAAATATTTTACTGTATTTGCATTATAGTATATAAGACTTTTTGTATTTTGACCTTTTTTTTAAATCAAATACCATAAAAGTTATGGGCAAACATACCAATTAAAATAAATGTGCTGGCTTTAAAATAGTTGGATCAGAACCAGTTTAGAGTGTATTGTAAGACAATTTAACATGTAAAATGCTGCTTCAGAAGACTGAGGTGATCAGTTGTTTCATTTTTATAACTCCACTCTGGAGGAATCCTTGTTTTCAATATGTTTGAAGTCATCAGTGCTGGGAAGTGTCATCTCTGCTGCATCCATCTGAATGTGTGCAGACATGCAACCCTGTGCATTTCAGTGTTGTCTTTCAGCTTCTGTCACATCATCAATAAACCCAAGTGACCCAGAGCCACGGTCGGGCATGCATGCATGTCATCCCACAGCCCCCTCACGTCTTACAGATGACGCTTCTTCATCATGAGCTGTTCCAAGCCTTCTCCTCAGTTTTCATTCCCCATCATTCTTGTGCAGGTGGATTTAATCTTGCCTTTAAAAAAAAATTCTACTGAAGGGTTTTTCCCAGTCTATCTATTTTTGAGGTTTATGAAATATTTGCACCTGCAGTGAACTCTAAATTGGTTCTCATGAAGTCTTTTTATTGTGGTTCAGGATGAACTGTCCTTACAGTGTGTTCAAGGCTTGATCTGAAGGTTTGTGAAATTTTGCCGAGTACACCGACATGCTGTTCTAATGGATTTAGGTTTTATACTGAATATTTTTTAAAAAGTGTTTTTTTTTTCCTGACCATTTGCTTTGAATTGCCACAAGTTTTTTACATGCAAATGCCACAAAACGCCTGATTAATAATAAAAATTTAAAAAAAAGCTTAACCAGCCCAAAACTGTACATAAAAATGTTTTGATCAACAACCAAACCACCAAAATGCTCCTGTTTTACTTATTTGAAAATAATTAATGGACGTGATCTAACTTGAAAACAAGTTATAACCTGAATGTGTTGGACTCAGACACAACTTTGCCAAATTTCACCAAACTGTTTGTAAAACTGACTGAATTATGTCCATGTTTGTGTTTTTAAGGTCAGCGGGCTGTGGCAGCCATCTTGAATTTGTACAACCATTGATTATTTCCTGGAAATTGAGTTAAAATTCATCAAGTGGTTCATGAGAAATTTCGCTAACACAGTTGACTCCAAAGAGTTAATGGCAACAAAGACATCGTGCAATCTCTTAGCGCTCAGATTACGTTTTGGGGATCAGTCTACTACCACTTTCATTTTATAAAATATACTGAGTCCGTCTTTTTAGTGTTTCTGAAGGACGCCTGGCTGTGGCGGCCATCTTAAATTACAGGTAGTCCCCGATTTACGAGCGAGATCCGTTACAACGAGGCGCTCGTAAACCGGAAATCTCGTATTTCGGAACGGTTGCCATGTCTCTCGTAAGTCCGGAATTTCGCTCGTAAATTGGAACGGTTTCGCTAGCGCGACTACAAACACTCGTTTTTCATCAAAAAACTGCTTATGAGTGCATAAAAATGATCGGAAACGTGTGTCCACATGTTTAGCTAACGAACTGTGGTGAAAAAACACATGAAAACTCAGTATTTTTTGCGTTTTTTCCAAAAATTCGCCAGCTCGTAAGTCTGGAACCTCGTAGATCAGAGCGCTCGTAAATCGGGGACTACCTGTAGTTTGACTCCAGACGGTATCACTTGTAGAAGTGCACTCATTGATTACTTTCTGCATATTTTATTTAAATTTAAATCAAGCTCGCATCACAAGTTATATTATTTAAAGGTCCACTGACATGATTTTTTTACTATTCATAAAATTGCTCAAAATATATATATTTTATCATTTAAATATGTTCGTTTTTGCAAACAAAATGATAAATCACTTTAATTTTGCTTTAAAAGTGATTTTGAACTTCAAGCCGTGTTTAATCATGGGAAATCCCATTACACGCGAACGCACCATCTGTGATGTCACACCGGGCAGAGCTCTGGGCTTGTCACAGTGCGCAGGTATGAGCAGCTCGACATGAAGGAAGTCTGATACAGCATCAGACCTAAATTAGATCCTGTTGTTTCTTGTTCCATCACCCAAACTATTTTCTGCTTCCCAAAATGAAGACAAATAGCTCAAATCTTCACATAGATTGATAAATTCGTCCAGTTTTAAATTGTCCGCTATTAAAGACACCACAGCCCTCTGCCCAGTGTGACATCACATATGGTGCGTTCGAGTGTAATCGGATTTCCCATGATTAAACACGGCTTGAAGTTCAAAATCACTTTTAAAGCAAAATTAAAGTGATTTATCATTTTGTTTGCAAAAACAAACATATTTAAATGATAAAACATATATATTTTGAGCAATTTTATGAATAGTAAAAAATTCATGTCAGTGGACCTTTAAACAAAGATTCAAAATGTTAGATTGCTTTTTATTTGTTCTATAGTTATATTTTGTATAACATTTTGAATAAAGAGCTTTTTTTCTAGCTGTGTGAAAAGAAAAAAGGCCAACATCTCTAACATTGTCTTCACAAGCCACAGATGAAATCAAATCTTTGTTCATCCAAAAGCCCCCAAACACTTTGGTGTTGAGATCTGAGCTGTAAACAGACAACATTCTGTTTTCTGTACATCAAAAAGACATAACTCCTGCAGGCACAGCGCTCCACTGGAGAAGTCTCATGATTTATGCCAGTCTAAACAATATAATTACACGTCTGTAATTTTTCCGCTTCAATGTTAGGCAGCAGGTGTGATGAAAAGCACTCAACCTGATTATCAGCTCATACGTTCTGCTGGGAAGGATTTTTTTTTTAAATTGCATGTTTTTATTGACTGCTTGATTTATTCAGAAAAGCTATAAAAAAATATGCGAGTTCTTGACATGGACTTCTTTCTGTTCCTCGGGAGCCCTTTATTTCCTGATGTGATTCACACCCCGAGGAAATGCTGCCATTTTCCTATTTCTACTAGCCTCAAAATCATCAGCATTTCTGCCTCGGCGACATGAAAACGCACGACGACTGAGCGACTGCGCCCGTGTGAGGCTTCAAACCTCCCCGTCAGCAATCGCTGGGTGGGAGACAGCCATAAAGCAAGCTTTAGAAGCCTATAATGGCTGCAGCGCTGGCAAAACTTATATCACATTATGCTTCTTCCCATTCAGACACAAATGGGATCATTATTTTTGATAACTATATAGGAAGTGCGGGGTAATTCAATTACATTACTCGCCACTGCATAATTCAGCGTTCCAGCTAAATCATCAGGTCTCAACGCGCCCTTGGTGGTATTTAATTACAACACAATCAATATCACGTCACGTAACAAATTAGACAACTGAGACTGATCCACACTTGTAATTGTAACCTTAATGTAAAGCTGAACACTGAGCGCTTAGTGGCCGTTTTATTTTTTTACAAGACGTTGAACAGAGTCATGTGACAGAGGTGGGAATTTACAGCCGAGCCTATAAAGTTCAGCCC
>JBBPBX010076936.1:0-16989 GCA_038048925.1 Garcialebias charrua
AAACACTGGAGGTATATGAACACACAAATCCATAACAAACTGAATATTTTAACATTGCAAAGAGTAACTAAGTTATGAGTGACACTTTAAAAGAGCTGTAAACTGAAATACATGCAAAATACAAGGTTGAGAACGGCTTAAACAGACAAACTAAAGCAGCAGGCCACAAGAATGAATGTACTACAAGAACAACTTTCCCAGTGGTCCCAAAGCATCAGAGAGTCCAGCAACTTCATGGATGTTGTCTTCAAAATCCACTGCCCGACACTTTAGACAGTAAGTGTGGGCGTTACTCCACTCTTGAATACATCTCCTGCATCCAACAAGGCTTCTGCAGCAGGTTGAAAACATTGGCTCATTTACAGGACCTACAAATAAAAAAATGATTAAAAACAAACAACATAAATATTCCTGACAAATTAAAGAAGCATTAAACTTGGGTTAAACTTTTGTAGAATGCAGTTCAACCCTATTCTTAGTAATTGCAATGTATCGTAAGACATTTATTTATGGTAAAATAATTTGGTGTAGTAATTTCAACTACTGTACTGTGAACAATAGGGGTATTATAAAGTATCACTACAGTGATGGCCTTGTGACCACTGGTGGGAATAATGTTAAAAGTAAGTGTTTTTGGAACAGCATTTGTTTGTTCAGAAACATGTAATCTAAGTGACTGCTTCTATTGACACTAATGTTACTCATAGTACAATCCAGCATGTTATTTAAAATAAACGCACTGCAGCTTTATTAAATCAGGGCCCGTATTTATAAAACTTCTTAGAATTACTCATAAGAATGGGGCGGCCGTGGTGTAGTGGTAATGGCAGTTGTCTCCCGATCGGAAAGTTGGCGGTTCGACTCCCGGGACCCGCTCCATGTGTCCTTGGGCAAGACACTTAACCCTGAGTTGCTCCCGGTAGGACTGGAAAGCACCTTGCATGGTAGTCTGCCGCCACCAGTTTATGAATGTGTGTAGCATTCAATATATGTGTAGCACTTTGAGATTTTCACTAATGAAAAGTGCGTTATAAATTGAATTTATTATTATTATTATTATTAGAATGCTGCTAAGAGTGGACGTAAGTGTAAAATATTCTTAGTTAAAAGCTGAGAGTAAAAGTCAGTTATCAAGCGTCTCAGTCTTACTTTAAGCAAAGTGTAGGAGTAAGTCTTAAGTATCAGTCTTAAGAGTTGTTTTATGACACCTGTCTGTGCCTAAAGGTGATCCTGGATGAAATCCTAGAAAAAAATCTTGACATTGACCAATCACTGCCTCGAATTTCAAGTTCAAGAATACAGTTGAAGAAATGGGAAGATAAAACTGGGAAAATCCTAAATTAATTTCATTTTCCACACACTGATGTCACTTTGTACTGATAGTCTGTAAATCACATAAAATGTCCTCTTTTGCATCATTAATTCAGATGTTTTTTAAATCAAAAACTCAGCAGCTTAAGTTTTTTATGTCTCAGAGCCTGAGGTAATGTTCAAGCTTGCACCCTTGTCCTCCTCCACTGTCCGCAGACAACACCCTCTTCATGCGCACACAACCCTGCTCCGTCATTAACAGCTTGGTCTGAGAGGAGCAACACCCCCCTCCCCACTCCAACATAGTATCGAGTGATTATTTTCCTACTTTTTTTTTGTTGTCGTTTTTTTTTTGTTTTGTTTGTTTGTTTGTTTTTGGGGGGGGGGGTCGCATGCACTCACTAGCTGAGTATATTTAATATTTTCTCCAGAAGCTACACACATATATCTGTCTTTTAGTCTAACAATATGCACAGTTCTATTCTTTTTTACCTTTTGATTCTCTGACACTCAGGTGGGGAGGCGGACAGCTGTGATCTCTGTGTGATCTCTGTCTTCAGTCCATCTCAGACCCCTAGTAGCAACTCTTAACCACTTAAGAGTCCTCTGGAGCAGTCTTAACTTTTCTTGAGCGTAAGAGTGATTCTTACACTTATGAATTTTGATAACCGGCAAAAACACTTTAGTCTTAGAGTAGGAGCAAATATAAGAAATTTTCAGCATGTCTATAAATCGACTCTAAGAAGTTTGATAAATACAGGCCCCGAACTACATAAGGTGTGCGCAATCAAGCACCCATTATGTATAAAAAAAAGGAACAAAAATAAATAAATTAGGTCAACATGACCATAAACGTATTACATTATTTGAATTTTGCTTCAAAAATGCCTTCTCAACGTGTGTTTACATCAATTACATAAATTTTCTCTTACCTACAAGTCAAACAGTAACTATTTGATAAATTTTGACATTTTGTTGTGCTTCTGACCCCTTTCAATGTCAATATATAAAGATGTAGATGTTTTTAAAACCTTACTAACCTTTGCAGACCAAACAACTGAAGACAGCTCTTAAAGAAGCAACTTCAGCCTCTGAAAGTGACAAAGTTGTTGTCAGTGTGGAATGTGCAAATCCACTCAACTCCTTTATCACTTTGGACACTTCCTTCAGACTTTGGGCTGCCTCAACCAGCTCTCCCATGTTGGATAAGGCTTCCTGAAAGCCAGCATCTTCTCTTCGGCTGGAAAAAAGGATTTGATTTGAAATTTAATTTAAATGTTGATATTAAATTCTAAAATAGTTTGTCCACATACAGTCTCAGATAAACTAGCTGTAACAAGATGCTATACAGTATAAAAACCAAGTAAAAAGTATTTATAAGTAGGGCTGATTGATATTAGGAAAACCTGCAATGTGTGATATAACAGTGCTTAATTTTGCAATGGCGGTGTGACTTGCGATAAATAACAAGTATGCAGTGTTGATGTGTTGTTGCTCTTAGTTCCGAGAAAAAAGAAAAATATAGATTCCAACATGTTGTTTTTTATTCCATCCAATTGGCCAAATACATGAAGGGCTCCATTTGATTGGTGAAATACTTCAAGCTTTCAACTGGGTGAAAAAACTCATGAATGCAAACTTCTGTGCCAACCGTTTATTGCAGTTTATGCCTTTTTTGCAGTACGCATAATGCACAGGCTGTTATTGCAATGTCAATAAATTCTTGATTTATTGTGCAGCTCTAATTTACAGTAAAATTCCGTTCAGAATAGAGCTCACACACTGCCTGGCCAAATAAAAGGTCGCCAACTGTAATTAACTAAGCAAATGATCCAAACAATGACACAGAGAACATGTGTCGTAATCAAAGCTAAAGGTGGTCTAACAAAACATTAATGTGTGACTTTTTTGGGGCCAGGCAGTGTATGTGGAACCACTAGCATAACGCAAATTGAATTTCACTATATTATTGAGTAATTTGACATTTTTTACTGAACCAAACTAACATTAATTATAAGATCTCCAAAAGATAGGTTAAAATGAAACAAACAATCACAATAACAGTTACCTTAGTCTCCTCCTTTTACTGCCTTGAAGCAACCCCATTTGCTCTTCTGGAACTGCAAATATCTTCCTGGAATTTTGCTTCCAGTATGTTGATCCTGGAATGAATATAAAAATGAATAATGTTTTTTTTTAGTTAGCATGCACTATTAACGAAAATAATAAAAATTCAGTTACATCTTACATACCTCTAGTTCCTTCTGAGTCAACAATTTCATTGCCCTGGCTATCTGTTAAAATAACAGACTCCTCTTGTCCAAGGGCATCTCGAACTTTGTCACAAATTGATCCAACACAAGCCTCCACCTCAGAAAAACGAACTGTAACCATTTTACTGGTCTCTAGCTTTCCATGAAGTACTTCACCAATGAAGATATTTCTGTGAATTGATGATAAAACACACAGACACACACACAGTATATATTATATGCAGTATACTGTATATAAGACAATGGGTCAAAATAATGTCATGTATTTCCATCATTTTAATGATACACCACTATAACACCAAGTGATGTCCAAATTAAATAGAAAAAAAAAAATGAAATATTTTCAACATGTTTACTGGAATACATAACAAAGCTGACAAATTGAAGCAACATGATCAACAGCATGTCCCACCGGGAGGAGACCCAGAGGAAGACCCAGGATACGCTGGAGGGACTATGTTTCTCGGCTGGCCTGGGAACGCCTTGGGATTCCCCCAGAGGAGCTGCTCCAAGTGGCTGGGGAGAGGGAAGTCTGGGCCTCCCTACTTAGGCTGCTACCCCCGCGACCCGACCCCGGATAAGCGGAAGAAAATGGATGGATGGATGGATGGATGATCAACAGCAGCAGGAGTCTGTGCAAATTGTTTTGTACACTAACCAAGTTAAGCATAATTTTAGAAGTTTAGCCTATTTGTTGTTGTGGCAATGACATGGCATGCTATCTAAAGGAAAATATTTTTTTAATCACCTCTGAAATGTCCTGGTCATGGTGGCACGTGGAGGTGGGCAGGAGAAGCCAGTAGCTGCACCAGGTGGCCGCTGAAAACTGAAATGGCCAGGACGATCTGATGAGGGCGCAGGAGCCAGTTTGTCAACTGTGGTGGTTGCAGTTCCATGGACCTCATAATGTCCCCGTGCGATGAGGTCAAAACAGTTGAAGTCCCCATCCACTTGGGGAAATATGGCTACGTTAGCGTCATCCGTCAAATAGATGCCTTCTTTTTGCACCTGCGACATACAAGGTCCTATTAAAGACATGCCGACAGACTGCAAAAGCAGATGCTAGTCTGATAAAATGAAGCGAAAACGTACCTGAAATATGACGGCAATTTTTTCCGTTGTTATATCGTCTGCTCTCAATGTTAACCTTTTATTTTCACGAAATAAAATGAAGCTCTCCATTTCAGCAGAGCCGTGTTTTCCACTCTTGTGTTCTGGCGGATTTCAGCAGAGCCGTGTTTTCCACTCTTGTGTTCTGGCGGTCAACTGACGTTGCGTGCAAGAGTAGTTTCCGGGTCATGTCGCTTGTTTAAAAAAATAAAAAAAAAAAAATACAAAATCGAAACTGACCCGTCGTTATCCGTTTTTTCCATTTTCGTTTTGTGCACAAAATCGGAAATCGGATAACGGTTTGTAATCCGTTTTTTTGTTTTGGTTAAATAAACGAAAAACGAAAAAACAAGTGGTTTTTTCATTTTTTCATTTTTTGTTTCAAATGAAAAAACGAACTGCCTGAATGTACACGGACCAGATTTAATATATATTTTTCTCGTTGGGAAAAAGAAAAACTGGCTTTACAGCTAAAAAAAAAAAACGTCTTCGCTCACTGCACAGCAAAACATGTAGGGGGTTTACGATATGTTGAAGAAACTGTACAGTGGTTGCTTTATTTTGCTAAATAAATAAGTTGCTAACACCGGTTGCTAACCCTGCTGACCACTTGACCAGGTCACCCTTGTAAAAGTGATCTCGAACGTGCAAAATAACTGGTAAAATAAAGGTGATTGATTTTATGATATATAACACCATCAGAAAGTTTTGGTTTGTAGCCTGACACTACAGTACTGTTGTTGTTTTTTTACAATCAACCTTTATTTAGTCAGGTAAATGTCATTGAGCCTCGTGAACTCATTTAAAAAAGTGACCTGCTACAAACTAAAGAATGATTAACAGCAATGGTAGAATTTCCTTAAATAATAGACAATAAACACAAGAGAGAAATATATATTTTTTCTTTTAAAACAAAGTATCAAAGACTAGAAAAACATTATAAGGTAGATGTATAAATCAAAGACAGGAACATATCTGCATTGTTTTGCCAGGATTCCAAGAGATTCAACTATTCTCCAGATTCCAACAGTTTCCTGAAAGTAGCTGTCTGAAATGTGTATTTTTCACATAAACAAGAAGTCAAATGATGAAAAAATGACAGAGAATTGCAGCTCATTATTAACTTTATGTCTGTCTGAAATAAACACTGTTTTCCCATTGCAGAGTTGTCTTGGACCCTACCATGCTGCCAGAAAACCCATCCATCCTGAAGAACAATGGTGCTCTAAGTGAAGCAGACAAGCAACGTAACGCTGAAATCAGCCGTGGAAGGGTGATTGTGGAGCAAGCCTTCGGATGTTTGAAGTGCAGGTGGAGACGGCTTCGTGACGTGCAGAATACCAGAACTGTTGTGGTGGTGAAGCTCATAGTGGCTGCCTGCATCCTCCACAACTTGGGACGTGGGCCATCACAAATTTGTCAGCAGCATGCAGACGGGTCCGCCAGGGAGGATGATGAAAATGAATAACTCTTAGAATTCCGGTGTGTAAAAGAAAAAAATAATAGGTAGTATGTTGTTTTGAAACTTCCTACATTAGCGCAGTTGTTCATGACAAAACTGTCTGTACAAATGTACTTAAAAGACTGCTATAATGAAGCTTAATAAACATTTTTCTTTAAATACAGCATTTTGTCTTTGAGTTGTGACAAAAGTTCCAATCTCAGTTGTCTGAAAGTTTCAGTTTTAATTACAAAATGTGCAACAGAACAGCATTTTCAAAATTCATACAATCAAAGGCACTGAAAACCAAACATTTTTACTGGGCCGAACCTGAGCAAAATAAACAATGTGAAAACAAAAAAAACTTAAAAAAAAAACAGAAGTTGTTTTGTGCAAAACAATAAGAAAGTTTACAGTACAGCTACATTTTTTTGTAGCATCTGGGTTGATTTCATTTGCTCCATCATGTCCTGATGTCGCTGTTGACTGTTTTCCTCTGACTGGCGGAAGAACTCCAAAACCTCACTAGACCTTCGCTTGCGAGTGGAACACGCATGTGTTCAATCGAGAACAGTGTCTGTTCTTTATTAAAACTGTCATTCTCGCGGATGGGGGACTCTGCGTGGCTGCTGGTTGATGGAGAGTCTTCACAGTTCTCTGAAAAAATCATTTTAAAAGAAAAAAACACAGTATTGTTAAATTCATTATACAGTAATTGGTTTGGTTTGCATTAAAACTTATTTCTCCAAAATCTTACCAGCTGTGCTGTCCTGTGCAGGTTGGATCAGCTCAACTTTCATAGTGAGGTTTGCATCAATGTACAAACAGGACAAATCCCCTGCACTGCGATACAGGCTGCCAGAAAATGTTGTTCTCTGCTCATCAACAAACATGTTGTTGTACTGGTCGAGGTAGACTGAAAACAAACACAAACACACACTTACTACACAAATATACACGTCCTAACACATAAATATCATACAGGATTATAGAATGTTTCTAAACACGGATCTTTGGAAACCAAATATATATTTTTTTAACCACAGTTTAGTGCTAATTTATAGTCAGTTCAACAAACAATGTGTGTTTAGTTCTGGGTTGCCTAACAAAAATAAGCCACAGCGCCAAAGAAAACAAGGGTAAAAAATATATATTTTAAAATAAAATTCATAACTAATAGTTACTTTTTTAATGTGCTGAATAATAAAATGTGGCGAATGAAAGTCGCTGCCGCTGGCCTACAGAACTGTTGTGATCCAAACAACGAGAAAAACAGCCGTACGCCGCAGGACATGCAACTAAACACAGGTTTTTAATGTGATCTGTGTTCACAAGCATACGCTTAAGCTTTGTGTGTGATTAAAAAACACACAACAACATTTTACAACTGTTATTTTAGTAAAAGTTAAGGAGTTCACTTACTAAGGACGCGAGTGGCCGCCATTTTGAATACGTCACTGGGATAAACTGGGGGCCGAAAAAATTGCCCCACTTCACGAATGGGAGTTTCCCACTGGAGCGGGCGTTCCAGTTAAAATCCACCACTGGGACCTTGGAAATCCCCACAATACGAGGTTACTGGAACGCAGCATAACAACTACAGATGCTAACAACTACAGATGCTAACAACTACAGATGCTAACAACTACAGATGCTAACAACTACAGATAGTCACAACTACAGATGCTAACAGCTACAAATGTTAACAGCTACAGATGTTAACAGCTACACATGCTAACAGCTACAGATAGTAACAGCTACAGATGCTAACAGCTACAGATGCTAACAGCTACAGATGCTAACAGCTACAGATGCTAACAGCTACAGATGTTAACACCTACACATGCTAACAATTACAGATGCTAACAGCTACAAATGTTAACAGCTACAGATGCTAACAGCTACAGATGCTAACAGCTACAGGTGCTAACAGCTACAAATGCTAACAGCTACAGTTGCTAACAGCTATACATGCTAACAGCTACACATGCTAACAGCTACAGATGCTAACAGCTACAAGTGTTAACAGCTACAGATGTTAACACCTACACATGCTAACAATTACAGATGCTAACAGCTACAAATGTTAACAGCTACACATGCTAACAGCTACAGATGCTAACAGCTACAGGTGCCAACAGCTACAAATGCGAACAGCTACAGCTGCTAACAGCTACACATGCTAACAGCTACACATGCTAACAGCTACAGATGCTAACAGCTACAAATGTTAACAGCTACAGATGTTAAAGCTGGGGTATGTAAGATTGTAATGTAGTCTGTAACTTTTCAAACAATATATTTTTAACATATTTCTTCACTATGTCACTATCTACTGACAGACTGATTTTAGACAAAGTAATCTCTGAAAAAAACTATAGTCCCCTTGCTTCGCTATCAGCATTTATAAAAACACTAAAAACAGAGTGACCAGGACAATGACAGCCAATCAAAACAGAGTTGTTTGTCAAGCCCCAACCCACGCCCCCACCTGTCCCAGCCTCAGCGCCGCGGCTCGTTCTCATTCAAAGGATTGCAAAGCGATGCAGGACTGTTTTGTATGTGACACAAATTTATTAAATATCCCTTCTTCATCCCAGAGCTGGACTTTTATTTAGTTTTTTTGCCAAAAGTCAAGTGATCGCTTCTGAGAATTCCAGACATTCCAAACCTGCGCTGACAGACATGAGGAAATCACGAGCGAATTAATTTTGTCCAAACGTTGCTTCGTGAACCTCTGCTGATTTCTGCTGGTTTTTGTGATGTTGGACAAGTGCTCCATGGTTTTATAATATTTTTAAAAGGTTTTATTAACATATAATCACAGAAATTTGTAGCGCAGAATGGACATGTAGAGGAGGCGGAGCATTCCATTCCAGACATTCCAAACCTGCGCTGACAGAAAGAGGAAATCAAGAGCGAATTAATTTTGTCCAAACGTTGCTTCGTGAACCTCTGCTGATTTCTGCTGGTTCTTGTGTTGTTGGACAAGTGCTCTATGGTTTTATTATATTTTTAAAGTCCCAGGGTACTGCAGAAACTACAAAGTATAGCTTTAACAGCTACAGGTGCTAACAGCTACACATGCTAACAGCTACACATGCTAACAGCTACAGATGCTAACAGCTACAGATGTTAACACCTACACATGCTAACAGCTACAGATAGTAACAGCTACAGATGCTAACAGCTACAGGTGCTAACAGCTACAGATGCTAACAGCTACAGATGCTAACAGCTACAGATAGTAACAGCTACAGATGCTAACAGCTACAGGTGCTAACAGCTACAGATGCTAACAGCTACAGGTGCTAACAGCTACACATGCTAACAACTACAGACGCTAACAACTACAGATGCTAACAGCTACAGCTGCTAACAGCTACAGATGTTAACAGCTACACACGCTAACAACTACAGATGCTAACAGCTACAGATTTTAACCGCTACAGATGTTAACATCTACAGATGTTAACAGCTACAGATGTTAACAGCTACAGATGTTAACAGCTACAGATGTTAACAGCTACAGATGCTAACAGCTACAGATGTTAACAGCTACAGATGCTAACAGAGTGAACTAACTTCCTCTCCACAGACAAGAAGCTGCAGTGTTACAAGCCTCTGG
Organism: Garcialebias charrua; assembly: GCA_038048925.1. Taxonomy (NCBI): domain Eukaryota; kingdom Metazoa; phylum Chordata; class Actinopteri; order Cyprinodontiformes; family Rivulidae; genus Garcialebias; species Garcialebias charrua. Next base: position 9,764 of record JBBPBX010076936.1, read on the forward strand.
CAGCAGCAGCTTGGAACTAAATCACAGAATAAAGTATTTGACTCACGAGAAGTCTTTTTTCATCAGTAATTGAAATAAATCACGGAGCTAAATCCAGACGTAGCTTCTCATCAGAAGGAAACTCGGTATCTTGTAGCTTCCTTTGTTTCTCTGCTGTAAACCTTGGAGGGTGTCACGGGCAGAGGTGGAAACTCTGCTTCCATCCCCTCATCAACATCTGGGCTAATATAATCATGCATGCTGGCAGCGGTCGAACTTTTAGATCCAGCTAGCTTGTTGTTAGCTACGCTAGCGGTGGATAGTTTGCTGGACTCGTGTTTTCTTCTTTCTGCACCTTCACATCACTCTACAGTGTCTATACACTTATTATGGTACCTTGTGAAGGAATATACACACATTTAGATGTTCTATATGTTAATCTTACTTGAAACTAATAACAAGCGCTCTATAATCAAGGTATTTACAATGGTTTTACAAACGTTTATGCAATTAAACAACATTATAATGCACGCGTTTAGATCCAGCAAAGAGAGGGTTAACAGCTCTTGGCAGCAGAAAGGCACTTTGTGTTTGCTTTGGCCGACACAGGTTTTACTTAAACTAAGGCTGAGCACTTATAAAACAAACACACACACTTGGTCATCAATTAGTGTAACTGGACATTAACTACATGAATTTACATTAAAGAGAATACACGAAACACATGGATCTGACAATTTTAAACATGCAGAACAAAGGAGCGTTTTCAGACTAGACCTCTGTTCCAGCCATAAAATCTCCAAGGCCATAAAACAGATAAACAAGGGAGCTCCAAGGCTCCTTATCAGGCCCTAAGCCAATGAGAAACGAGAAAAGCCCAAAGCTGCACTTTATACTGCCGAGAAGAGACAGACATCTTGAGCACTTTTTGAGAACAGCGCGTCGGACAGGTCAGTGCTCAATATGGCTCACAGTAATTTGTGCACAAATGATTGTTTATGCTGTAACTCTGTTAACCTGTAACCTGTGTTGATCCAAATAAATCTTGATCTTTTTTACATGAGAGCCTGTGTGACGATGCTTGTTTTTGGACACACGACAGCACGTCAAAATACTGTTTCTCCAATGTTTATTGGTTCTCCTGCAGAAGGCAATAAAATAAACACATCACTTTGTCTTCTGTTTTCTGCACTTCTGGCTCCTTCACAGTGCTTCTCCAGCAAAGTGAGCCTCACAATACAGGGAACCCCCGACCTACGAACGAGTTTGGGACCTAAGAACCGTTCGCAGCTCGATCCGTTCGTAGGTAGGGGGTGAAAATTATATTTAAAAAAAAAAATTATTCATTCATTCATTCATTCAACCTTTATTTATCATGCTAACGGAGCGCGCGCACACATTTAAGCATGTAAAGTAGTGTACTGTAATGTTAAACATTGCTATTCACATTTACAGAATAAATAAAAATATATTTTCTTACTTTGAGATGGTCAAAGCCGACATCTTAGGTTGCCATGCGTTGATTGTTTTCGGGCCGAGCAGCGCGGGCCACCGCAGCTGCTCCAGGCCTGTGTTAGCTAGCTGGCTAGCTTCTGCTAGCCAAGCCATGAGCTAGTGTTGGAGCGGCGGCGCGATCAATCTGCAGCTCCTGCTCCAGCCGCTGCTCCAGCCTGAGACGTCCACAGAGCTATTCCAGCTAGTAATTAATCCACATGATGCGATCCTGGTCACCAGTGTTCAAAAGGCCGGCTCCCGTGTTAGCTCCAGTGTTAGCTCTGGAGCTAGCCAGGCCGGAGGTGTAGCCAGGCCGGCCGGAGGTGTTCGCACGGCGGCCTGGCACGATCGGCGATAAATCCGCTCCTGCCTGAGACATCCACAAAGTTCACAGAGACGTTTCCAGCTAGTAATTAATCCATATGAAGCCATCCTGGTCACCAGTCTTCGTCCAGCTCTCGGCAGCTAACCTAAGATGGCGTCCGGTCCGGTGTTCTACATTAATTTGTGACCGGAGACCCCAGTGACTGAACCTTAAATAGCGTCCGGTGTTCTACATTAATTTGTGACCGTGTAAACTGAAGACCTACTTCCTGTTTCCCAAAATTGCTCAAAAATTGCTCAAAAATGATCAGAAATGATCTTTTTTATCATAATTATTATTTATAAAGCCTTTAAAACAACCAGAGCTGCAACAAAGTGATGTACACATGAAATTAAGAACATTTAAACACAAAAAAAAAAAAAAAAATTTTTTTTTTTTTTTTTAATTCATATTTTTATTAAATATGATATGTTCGTAGGTCCCGTGGTTCGCAGGTCGATGGGGTCGTAGGTCGGGGGTTACCTGTATAACAGTTATATTTCATTCAGGAGGTTTACAAAGCAGAAAAGTAATATTTTTCTTTTAGAGTAACAAAACATGACATTTTCTAAATATATAATTAAAAACAGTGCAATAAAAGAACAACAGCGCCATCTACTGGGCAGTCTAGAACAACAAAAAGACAACATTTAGTCATTACATGAACAAAAACAACAATTTCACATACCTGCAGAAGACAATAAAATAAACACATCACTTTGTCTTCTGTTTTCTGCACTTCTGGCTCCTACATGTGCAAAAATAAATGTTACCAAATGAAAAACGTGACAACACCCTTGCTATTACAGTCATTGTCCACCAGGGGGCACATCACACAATTTGGCACCAAAAAGAAAAGAGAGGGAAAATAAAATGCCTACAACCTTGGTTAAACTTGAAAATAAGTGTTACTGTAATGTTTTAAAAGATATATCAAACAATATGATTAAAAGTGTACAACTTTAAAAGTAAAAATTTCAAGAAACATATAAAATATCATCAGAGAGCCTTCCACACTTCTTACCTTCACAGTGCTTCTCCAGCAAAGTGAGGGAAAGGAAACACGGGAGGAGCCAAGTGCACACATCATTTCCTCCTTGATACATTTCAAAATAAAAGACCTCAATAAAATAAAATTCACAAACATGAATACAGTGGAGTAACTGATTATCTTAGAGTATATTTTTAACTCCGTTACACCCACCCCCACTGAATTTTATTGAAATTGAGCCACAGCTACACAAAGATTACACCAGATCTCATCAAATGAAACTCTGAAGGGTCTATTACCAAGAAAACCAACTGACAAAAGTATCCACATAGGATGCAGTGGACTGAGAGTAGCGCTTATACCTCAATCCAACCACTGGCAACAGGGTGCCCATATACACCCATCCCAAGACCCCAGATAGTGTGTAGTAATGCTCAAGACAAAAAGAACATAAAAAAAAAATAACCAAGACCAAACAAAGCGGTCAGTGATAAATACAGGCTACAAAAAGGAAACTTCAGTTAGTGAAAGCTTGGAAAACGGACTTGCAAACAGTTCTAACATCAAAAGCATCTTGAACCACAGCTTGTTTAGACATTGTCTGTATTAACCTATTCACAGGTTTAACCACACGGCCAAATCTTGTTCTGATTTGAGAGGGGACACCAACAGAACCAACGTGGGTTTGTGAGGCTTGGTCAACATCATCACAGTGATGTACATTGGTCAGATCATTCAGAACAGGGTCTGACTGTGATACCTCACTAAAACTGTCAACAACATCAGTCACATTTTCAGGTTCGCCGGAAACGGATTGTCCACCATTTTGGGTCACAGATAACACAATGGAGGAAGGATGGTCAGATGTCACACTCGCTATTTCAGAATCATCCCCTTGTGAAATGCTTGGCTCAGTCAGCTGTGTGACCCACTCCACTGTTCTCCTATCAGAGTCCACATGATTGGCATCACTCACAGAACCATCATCCACACTTCCAACAACAGGTAGGATATTCTTGCTTTCAGTAGCGGGGTCCACATCCAAGTCAACTTCATCTGTATTCCCACCCAGGGATTCATCTACAGATCTGTCATCCAGCATCGAGGACTGTGCAGTGCTAGCGCAGGAAACATGATCAAGTGAGTCATGAACATCCACCACAGGAAGAAAGTTGGCCAACATCAGCAAGTTTCTGTGGATCACCCTCGTCTGACCAGACACAGTGTCACAGATTTTGTATGTGTGGGTCTCTGGATTCATATCTAACACAGTGTAGATTGTGGATTCCCACCTGTCAGCTAGCTTCTTTTTGCCTCTCTCTCTTTTGTTCGCCACTAGCACTCTGTCACCGATATCAATATGGGATCCTTTTGTTTTCCTGTTGTAGATTTGAGCATGTCGATCCATCTCTTTAGTTGCATGAGTCTGAGCAATGGCCATGGCTTCCTTCAAGTCATTGGAGAGAGATGCCACATACTTGTCATAACTTGTCACATCAGAGTCATGAAGAACAGAACGAAAAAGAACATCAATTGGCAGACGTGGTGTGCGGCCGAACATCAAGTAAAATGGAGGATAACCTGTTGTTTCATGAGTTGAACAGTTGTACATGAATGTGAGAGTCTGTAGGCGACGAGGCCAGTCTGCTTTGGCTTCAGGGGGCAAAGCACGGATCATACCACCCAATGTTCGATTAAAACGCTCCACACTCCCATTTCCCATCGGGTGATAAGGTGTTGTGTGCGATTTCTTTACACCAGAGACCCTGAGGAGTTCACTAATCAGTTGGCTTTCAAAGTTAGCACCCTGATCACTGTGGATCCGTTCAGGGAAGCCAAAAACACAGAAGTATCTGTCCCAGAGAAGTCTGGCCACCTGCTTAGCAGACTGATCTTTACAAGGAAATGCCTGTGCTAGTCTTGTGAAGTGGTCTGTGATAACCAACACATCAACTGACTTGTTCTTTGAGTTCTCAGCAGACCAAAAGTCAATACAGACTAGCTCTAGCGGTTTGGATGATTTAATGCTCACTAGAGGTGCTCTTCCTTCTGGTTCAACTGTCTTACTGACGAGGCATCTTTGACAACTGCGCACGTAGTCTCTAACATCTCTCTCAAGGTTCAGCCAGAAAAACCTTTGCCTGGTCAAGCTGAGGCTCCTGAACTGGCCCTGGTGACCAGCATCATCATGGATCCCCTTCAGGACCTCATCCTTGAGAGAATCTGGGACAACGTATTGCAAACGTTTGTTCTTGGACCTCTGGTCTCTGGAAACCCTGTACAACACACCATTATTCACAGACAACTTCTCCCAGTGACTCAGGTATTTTTTGACAGATGGTGAGTCATTAGTTTTCTCTCTCCTAGAGGGCTTGCGATGTCTCTCAACATAAAACATGACACGAGACAAGGTGACATCCTGTGTTTGTCTGTCACGCAGCTCTCTTTCAGTGTAGGCAGGTAAGGCGTCTTGTCCTGGTGGGAGCAACTGAGGCATTTGAAGCAGCATCTCTGTAGCTCGAGTCCTGGAACCAGCTTCCCACTCAACATGTGACTTCAACACAGCTGACACATCATCCTTGTCCACAGATGAAGGTGACACTTGCAAATGGCACATTTTTACTGACAGGGTGTCTTCATTCACTGGAGCGAGCTGTTTGCGGTCAGTTGATGATAGGAAGGTATCCTGAACGGAAGTGTGTGACATATCCTTAGCTTTTGAAAGGAAGTCTGCATAAGGCTCCACGAGCAGTTTGCCACATACACTCTCCTTAACAAAGGGCACACGACTCAAAGCATCAGCCACAATGTTCTGCTGACCTGGAACATACTTTATGTCAAAGTCATAACTTGCCAGCTTAGCGACCCAACGTTGTTCACAACAGTCAAGCTTTGGTTTTGTGAGGATGTGAGTCAAGGGGTTGTTGTCGGTCCAGACTGTGAAACGATGACCTTTGAGCCAATGGCTGAACTTGTCACAAACCGACCATTTCAATGCTAGAAACTCTAGCCTGTGAGCTGGGTAGTTCTTTTGAGACTGAGAGAGTGACTTGCTAGCAAAAGCAATAGGTCTGGCTCTAGTTTCATTCTCCTGAATCTGAGCCAATACAGCCCCAATGCCATCCTGAGATGCATCAGTCAACAAGAGAAAGGGACGAGAGAAGTCAGGATGAGCTAGAACCACAGAGTTGACCAGTGACATCTTCAAATCCTCGAAAGCTTTCATTTCTTTGGTTGTCCAATCAGCTGCACTCAGCTTTCTGCAAGAGAGTTTGGTATTGGCACGACTCTTCAGTTTTCTCTTTCCTCCTTTCAATAGATCGAAAAGTGGCTTGGCAACAGCAGAGAATCTAGGTACAAAGTGCTGGTAGTAATTTACCATTCCTAAAAAGGATCTCAATCGTTTCTGGGAAGGAGTGACACCATCAGCTTCCATGAGGTCGGCACTTGTCAATTTTGTGATGCTCTCGACCTTACTGGGATCTGTCGACACACCTGACTCGTCCACTATGTGGCCGAGGAACTTTACTGACCTCCTCAGGAAGAAGCACTTTTTGGGGGCAAGCTTCAAGTTGTGGCTACGCAGTCTGTCAAACACCATCTTTAGACGGTACAAAGCGGTCTCTTCATCAGGGGCAAACACCAGTAAATCATCCAAATAGCACAACAAACTCAAATAGTTCTGGTCCCCAAAAATGCTTGTCATCATCCGCATAAAGCTTGCAGGACTGTTGCAGAGGCCCTGCGGCAACCTGTTGTACTCATAGAGGCCCATGGGTGTAGTAAAGGCAGAGTACTTCTTGTCATCCTCATGAAGTGGCATGTTATAAAAACCTGACGTTAAATCCATTGTGCTAAACAGACAGTTACCTCCAAGTGCTGCCAAGCAGTCTGCCTGATGAGGAAGAGGATGAGCATCTTTGAAAGTCTTTTTGTTCAACCAGCGAAAATCTGTACAGATGCGAAGATCACCATTCTTCTTCCACACAAGAACCAATGGTGAGGCATATTCACTGGTTGACTTCCTGATAATCTCTTTCTCCTCCATTTCGCTCAAAACCTGCCGCAGCTTCTGGTACTGGCTTGGTGGTACTCGCCTGTAAGGCAGTCTGAAAGGTTTGTTATCCGAAAGATGTATACGGTGCACAAAACCCTTTGCTTCACCACAATCAAGATGATGTCGTGAGAAAATGTCCTCATACTCCAAAACAAGGTCCGCCATCTTTTCCTTACACCTTTCAGATGTCTCACAAGACTCGATGTCAACATCAGTGAGCCCAATTAACCGGAGCTTGTCACTCACAGAAGTTGTAACCAGGGAAGATGGTGCTGCAAACTGACAACAATTGGACAGAGAGACTGCTGCTTGCTCACACACATCTAGGTCTTCAAGCGCTG